>SNVD02013497.1:0-83564 GCA_013180625.2 Boswellia sacra | reverse complement strand
AAAAGGGAAGGAGAAAGAGGAAAAGGAAAGGGAAATAAAAAGAAAAATTTTTGTTAGTTATTTAACACTGTAAATAATCTAGTGTGATATTTGATGAATTTTAGAACTTTTTATTTTGAGATTTTAGGTTGTATCGGGTCTAATATTTATTTTTTAACTTATTGTTAGAGGTAGAGATTGTATATGTGATTGGTCTTCGAGTGTTAGCCGCACTTGAGAATCCACATTTTATGGGTGAACAAATTTTTAATGATTAATTAAATGGTTATTTAAAAATGTTATTTGACATGTCATGATATTTTATTGAAAGTGAATACCTTTAATTGCATTATTAAGCATGTCAATGTGATATGTATATAGATTTTAATGAAAAGGCATTTTGAATTGTTTTTATAATCTAACAAAAATTGATATGAATTCAAAATATCAAATTATGATATTGTTAAGTGAAAAATTGATATTATGTTAATGTGAAAGTTTTTGTGGTTTCAAACCACCTTATGAAGTATTTGTTTCCACCAGTTTACAGATTTGCCCTATGCATGCATATGATAGTAGTTATATATACTTGGGTATTAATGTTGTTTCACCAGGTATTATTACCCTACCTGGGTGTTAATGTTGTTGCAACAAGTGTGATTACCCTACCTTGGTGTTTATGTTACTCCACTTGGTATGAGTACATTACTTGGGTTCCACCAGGTTTTTCTAGTGAATCCCTTAGTGTGTAGTTTTCATTGAAATCATATTTATATGATTTGATATCTGTTATATGAAATCTGCAAGTGCACAAAATCGTAAAAAATAAATGATAAGTAGAGTATCATTCACACATAGATTATGCTACTAACTACCAAACCGTATCTAACTCTAAGTTTATTTGAATAACGACTAAATAATGGCAAGTTAATAAGAAAATGAATAATAATGATAATTCAACTAAACCACTAAAAAAAAGAAAATAATGACAACGAATTTAAATAATGAAAATACCAAAGTTATAAAGCTCTAGCGTTATAGATTTCATTAAGATTAATCAATTTAAATTCTTTAGTCCAATCAATCAATGTTTATTCCTATGTTGCCAACCAATTTCACTAAATTAATTGTTATCCTTTCTCAAGCAACAACAATGTATATTATTATAGATTAGAATCACATCTCTATCTTATCTAACTTACTATTAATACCCATTAAGTATAAGAAATCTATAAGATTGCACAAGTCACATTTATATCTCTATCTCATGTCAATGTGTGGTAATTCATTCAATGACAAAAATAGTTATCACTTCTTAGTGTCAAATTGAATCACAAAATTTGATCAGGCTTTCATAAGCATTAAGATATAATAAAATACTCAACATAATATGAAATAAAACGTCAATAGATTGACATTAAAATAATTCAAATATCATAATCTCGCTACATCTTAGCCTTAAAAAACTATTTCATAACTAAATTAAATAAAAACAAATCATAAGTCTAAACATAAAGATAACAAGAGAAGAAAGAAAAAATAGGAATTTTATGAAGAAAAATTGCTCTTAGCCATCCTCTTAGACCTCCTTCGCCCCTTGGAACTCCCTAACACAGCACACCCCTACAACAACCCCCCCAACCCACCACCCAAATCCCCAACCAAAACAACTAAAACCAAACCGAAAAAATTTAATCGTGCGTCCGCTGCTGGTGCTATGAATCAATAAGTAGTGAGACTCATTTTGGTTATCGCTTTCTTAGGAGCTCGGAACCTAGGGATAGTGGTAATCGGGGCTAGCTCTGTCAGGTAGTGATTTATTGGTTGGATGTTCCTGGTTTCGAAGCTATAACCTACCGAAATAAATAAATAAATGCATACATACATACATATGTGTGGGTGTGTGTTTGTGTGAAGTCTTGACATGTACAAGTTTGTGTTTTTACCTTTTTATTCTTAGATAGATAGAGATGGCGAGCAGGGAATTTTTATTCTTATTATTTTTTTTCATATTAGAAAGCAACTCCAAGTTTCGTATTTTGAAATCAACAAAGTATTACTTGAAGTCCATATACAGAGATATCAAATATATAACGAGGTAAAAGACAAAGTATTATTGTTTGGCTTGGCTAGGTTACTTGAGAGAGTTCTTTTTTTTCTTTTTTTTGTAATTGCAGGAAGGACGAGGTGAGGATGTGTGTTGCTGGTTGAAAGCTTCGAAGTGATGAATAGTTCATCGCGTGTTTGATGGGGCCAAGACGTAAAGCTTCGGCGCCCATTGCTTCGCCAAAGATATTCCTCGTTCTCATAACATGCAGCAGAATCAAAATGCCTGTATCCAAGCTTAATTGCATGGAGAACAGATTCTTTAAGAGAATTAGCAGATTTCAAAGGGATTTCGGCTGTGCCAAAGTCTACAAGAGGAATTGTTTTTTCGGTTGAAGCTAAGGGTGACACAGGGATTGTCGCCATTTCTTCGAGATAACTTAGATCTATACTTTAAAAATTTGATTTCCTCAAAATGAGACATGCCAAAATTAATTTAATAAGAAGAGAAGACCGCCCAACTAGTAAAGTATTAATTTGAGTGAGCAAAAGACAAAACCGACCAAAGTGTCCAATAGACTTCCATTACGGGTTAATAAGTGAAAAAAAAAACCACAATGTAACATCTTTATTTTTTTGAACTTATAGATCATCTTTCCCTCATAGGTACAATTATAAGATTTGTTGTAGAAATAATCTAGAGAACTAAAAACCAATTAATAGTAACTGATGTTCCGCTATTCAATATTTGCGTTTATAACCAAGACAATAAAACTAAACATAAATCAAGAAAAAAAAAAGTGAAGAACGTTTGATGAATGAAGAAAGAATTAATTTGAGCGAGCAAAAGACAAAACCGACCAAAGTGTCCAATAGACTTCCATTACGGGTTAATAAGTGAAAAAAAAAAAACCACAATGTAACATCTTTATTTTTTTGAACTTATAGATCATCTTTCCCTCATAGGTACAATTATAAGATTTGTTGTAGAAATAATCTAGAGAACTAAAAACCAGTTAATAGTAACTGATGTTCCGTGATTCAATATTTGTACATGTTTGTAACCAAGACAATAAAACTAAAAATAAATCAAGAGAAAAAAAGTGAAGAACATTTGATGAATGAAGAAAGAAATTTTCTAGATAGTGAAAACAAAAGGAAAAAAAAAGAGTATTTCTACAAGTTGAAATTCAATCATGTAAACTCATAGGACATTATTACCGCATGATAACACATATTTAGTCTTAATAAATATTACTTGTTAAGAAATCAACCCCATCCCATTCCTTTCTCCAAGTTCAATTTATGATGTGTGTTAAATGTTTATTGATGTTGTGTGAGTTATACTTGTGCAGTAGGCACTAAAAGCTTATTTATGTAGTGTAAGTTACATTTGTGTGGTGTAGGTTTGGTTTGATTTTGTGTGGCTATGGTAACTTTCTTGTAGTTAAGACAGCTCACATTTTATCATATAGTCTTTAGGGAGGGAAAAAATTTCTCTCAACTAGGTCGCCAGAATTACTATTCATTTCGGTCGTTTGGCGAATCAGCCCCTCAAATTTACATATGTTGTAGATCGGGATAGCCTGAGGAAACTTTCCTTACTGACCCTCTTCAGAATCTGGCCGGAAGGCTTTCAAAATCGCCCAAAACTGTGATCGGATTTACTATTTATCTGCCGCTGACAAGCGAGTGAACCGTCACCTCCACCGCCATCGTGTTGATCTTGGCCCGTTCTACAACTTTCCCTTCTGCACCGCCGCCCTCTTCAGCCTGCAACACCTCCATCCACGGCTCCAAAGTTTCAAAAATCACTATTCATCACAGCCGCTCGCCGGAATCCGGCTAGTGGCATCTCACCGCCTTTATAATTTGATAGATCGGGCTGAGATCTACACGTTTCCTTTCTTCACTGTCGCCTGTTTCAGTCGGCAACACCATCATCCGAAGCCTCAAAATTTCGAAAGTCACTATTCACCGTCGCCGCCAACCGGAAACTACTGTCGTGGTCACTGTTCATCCGACCATTACTGTTCATGAACCCGATTAGATTGTTCCTCAGATTAAACACTGCAACTTTGCTTCTTGGCCGCCACCCTGATTCCTCTCGGATTATCGATATAAAGAGGCGACGATGACTTCGCAAGCCCGCCTTTGGTGCCTGGTTTGCTTTCGTTTTCCATCTCTTTTTATGAGGTTTTCATTGTGTTGATTTGTGATTCTGGTGATGGATCCACCCAAGTCAACTGCCAGTTCTTGGGTTGATAAAATTAAGATCACTGATTCGAGCACCCGTTGCAAATTGAATCTGGTTACTCCCAAGCAATCGAGTACAATCCTTGAGATCCCGGATGAGATCGTTGATGAGAATATGGCTGAATGGCGTAGATGTCTCTTTGGCTTCTTTCCGAGATTTTCGATGCCCTTTTATGCTGCACGCTCTATGGCCATGCGTGCTTGGAAAGCTAGCGGTCTACAGGACGTGCGCTCCACAGTTAATGGATATCTTGTCTTCCGTTTTCGAACTGAGGATGAGGTTCATGCAATCATTGATCACGGTGCTTGATTGTTTGGAGGTAAATATATTTATTTAGAACCATGGCAATCGCATTTGAATCTTGAACTTTCTGGTACTGAAATGCATCCAGTTTGGGTCCGTTTGTATGACCTGCTGTTTTCTTTGTGGACAACAAAAGGCCTTGCCATGGTTTCAAGCATGGTTGGAGAACCTATCTCTTGCGACAAGATGACTTCTGATCTTTCCAGATTGGAGTATGCGAGGGTATGTGTTTGGCTGAATGCAAATTACCCTCCAGTTAAGAACTTCGAGATCAGATGTAAGCTCTCTTCCGAGCCCATCCAAATCCGAGTTGAGTATGAGTGGCTTCCAAGGCATTGCCTTGAATGTTGCTCCTTTGGTCATCGATGTTCGGATCAAGCAAAGACTTCAGGCAAGGATAAGAAAGAAACAAATACCTCTCTTAGCGCCCCTTTGAATAAGGGTAACAAGAATGAGGCAAATACCTCTGTTAGCGCCCCTTTGCATAAGGGTAAAGAAGTGGCCAAGGTCGCTGAGAATTTGAAAGCTGTTACTCTTCCAACAAATTTTGTAACACATGATGTGCCCTTTAAGGCTGCTACAGTTTTGAGTACAGAGTCAGTATCAGATTCTGACTCTTTTTCTCTATTTGCGACTAACCAAGGTAGGCTATTGGGTTCCATCCAGTGTTCTACAAATCATGAGGCATCTGTTTCGTCAGGACGGATAAATACAGGGCAACCTCCTATGTTTTCTCCCTCTCGTTTTGAGCCTTTGAATAGGCTAAGTGATGAGGATCAACCTGATGGGATTGATCATACTCATTTGAACACCCCGAGTACTCCAGTAAAGAAAGGTAAGAAGGAGAAGAACAAGTAGGATTAAGGCTTTACTTAATCATACTTGATTTTTTTTCTATTTCTTTATGTTTGCACCATTGTGATCATTTTTTTTGTTTTCCTTTAATTGTTAGGCCATTTATGGTCATTGGAAATCTTGCTTTGTTCAGGCCGCCTGTAACCTTTATTTCATGTTGTTAAGGCCATTTGTGATCTTTGCTTTGTTTTTTGCCGCTTGTGGCTGTTATTTTTTTATCTTGGACTTTACGTCTTAGTTGTAATTCTTGGGGTATGCCCCTTGGATTTTTGTACATTATAATTTTTTGGATCTATATTACTAAGTAACTTTTCCAAAAAAAAAAAGGTTACTTCTTGTAAACTATAAATAGCCCTATTTGTTTGAGTTTTATGTATCCAAGTATCTAAGAATTCTAAGGATTCAAGAATCCTAGAATCAAAGAAAATATTAGTTCTTCTTTTTGAGTGTTTATTTTGGTGTTCTTCTTCTTCAAATCAAGACAAGTGTTGTAGTGAGATTTGGTGTGGCTATAATACAAACAATTTATTTTGTTTGTTCATTGGCTCCTAAATTAGAGTATTGTACTCTAGTTTGTTCAACATTTGGTGTCAGAGCTTTGGTGTTAAGGCGTGCACAGTATTGTTGGAGGAACCTAACTTGAGTTAGTGAGTGGTTACATATATGGTTGTATACATGTTTAGGAAAACTTTGTCAAAAGGACTATAAAAGTCTAAGGAAACTGGTTTTTAAGTGGGACCGTTTGTGACCCCTCCAGTTTTTTCTGGAAGCTTTCCTGGTGTATATTAAATCGTATAGGCATTTACTACCATTCTGGGTTGTTATCCAATAGTAGAGTGCGTATACGGATACGTGAACTGTTTTCAGTGAAGTTATCTTGAGTCGTGAAAAGTTTACTTTGCAAGTTTAAAAGAAAGCTTGTTCGATAAATTTGAAGTATTGCCGGCACGATGGGTGACCTTCAAGTAGTTAGAGGAATTAAAAAGCTCAACAATAACCAAAACTACAATACTTGGGCAACATGTTTAGAGTCCTACCTACAAGGTCAAGACCTTTGGGAGGTGGTCAATGGTAGTGAAGCTACATAACCGACAGCAGAAGATACAAATGGCATTTTGCGAAAATGGAAGATTAAAGCAGGCAAAGCAATGTTTGCTTTAAAGACCACAGTTGAAGAAGAAATGTTGGAGCATATTCGTGATGCTAAGACACCAAAAGAAGTATGGGACACTTTTGCTACACTTTTTTCAAAAAGGAACGATACAAAATTACAACTTCTTCAAAATGAGTTGTTATCAATGATGCAACGTGACATAACAATTGCTCAGTATTTCACAAGGTGAAGTCAATATGTCATGAAATTTCAGAATTAGATTCCACAGCTGCTATTGGGGAAGCCAGGATAAAACGAATAATTATCCATGGTTTAAGACCCAAATATCGAGGTTTTATTGCTGCTGTTCAGGGATGGCCGACACAACCATCACTTGTTGAATTTGAAAATTTGCTTACCAGTCAAGAAGCTATGGCTAAGCAAATGGGAGAAGTTTCTTTGAACGGAGAGGAAGAAGCACTCTACACCAACAAAAACAAAGGTAACTTCAAGCAGCATGCCAAAGGCAGATCTAATGGTGACAAGACAAAAAGTCATCGAGGAGATAGAGGCTCTCATCTAAGGGGAACTTCGAAGAATCGCGGTAATACTAGAAAGTTCGATGGCAAGTGTTACAATTGTGGAAAGATGGGTCACATGGCGAAAGATTGTTGGTCTAAGAAAAAGCATGTAGAGAGTAATGCCGCTACTTCCAAATATAAGGAAAATAGTGAAGATAGTTGGGATGCCGAAGCGTCATTTGCAGCGGAGGAAGAAGAATTAGCTTTTACAGTTACAAATGAACAAATCAGTTATGGAAACGATTGGATCGTTGATTCTAGTTGCTCAAATCATATCACAGGTGATAAACATAAATTACAGAACCTGATAGAATACAAGGGAAATCGAGTTGTGGTAATAGCTAATAATTTAAGATTACCGATCACTCATATCGGTAAGACGATAGTTGTGCCTCGATATAGTTCTGGTCAAGTGATGCTCGAAGATGTTTATCATGTTCCTAGCATGAAGAAAAATTTGCTTTCTGTGGCACAATTAACATCATCAGGTCACTATGTCTTGTTCGGTCCGCAAAATGTAAAGGTGTACAAGGACCTCAACATGTCACAAAAGCCCACAATGGAAGGACGGCGACTGGAGTCAGTGTATGTGATGTCAACAGAGTCTGCACATGTAGACAAGATAAGGAAAAATGAGATGGCAGATTTATGGCACATGCGATTGGGTCACGTTAGCTATTCTAAGCTAAATGTGATGGTGAAGAAGTCAATGCTCAAGGGACTTCCTCAGCTTAATGTGAGAATAGGCACGATCTGTGCAGGATATCAGTATGGTAAAGCACATCAATTGCCATACGAGGAGTCAAAATTTAAAGCAAAGGAACCATTAGAGTTAGTTCACTCTGATATGTTTGGGCCTGTTAAGCAATCATCAATTAGTGGAATACGGTAAATGGTGACGTTCATTGATGATTTCTCCAGATATGTGTGGGTCTTCTTTATGAAAGAAAAATCTGACACATTCTCAAAGTTTAAAGAATTCAAAGTGATAGTTGAAGGAGAAGTGGGAAAGAAGATTCATTGCTTGCGTACAGAAAATGGAGGAGAACATAGCATAGACGAGTTTTCTCAATACCTTTGAAAATGCCAAATACGTCATCAGTATACATGTGCCAATACACCGTAACAAAATGGTGTAGCTGAAAGAAAGAATCGACATCTTGTAGAAACTTTTCGAAGTATGTTACATGCAAAGAATGTACTAGGAAGATTTTGGGCTGAAGCTATGAGAACCTCTGCTCATATGATCAACAAGTTTCCTCAACCAAGGTTAGGATCTATATCACCCTTTGAAAAATTATGGGACATGAAACCTACATTTAGCTACTTTCGAGTATTTGGATGTGTATGCTATGTATTTGTTCTTGACATTTACGTAGCAAGTTTGATAAGAAAGCGATTAGATGTATCTTTGTGGGATACGATAGCCAAAGAAAAGGGTGGAAATGTTGTGATCTTACAAGTGGAAGGTGTTATACATCACGAGATGTGGTATTCGATGAAACATCTTCTTGGTGGTCCTCAGAAAAGGAGGTATTATCAGATTCAAAAGAATTTGAAGACAAGTTACAACAGAAGATGATGGAGCACATTGTCCAAATCCAAACAAGTTAAGATAAAGATGAAGATCCATACGATAATAATGATGACGATCAAGATGTAGCTCAGAATCCTTGGCAAACTGGTATGTATGGACAAGATAATAGACCTAGTGAAGTAGAAGAATCAATTCCACAATCACAACTTAGAAGGTCAACAAGAGTACGAAAGCTAAATCCCAAATATGCCGATGCAGCCATAACTGAAGAAATAGTTGCAAAAGAGCCTAAGACTTTTGAAGAAGCATCTCAGAGATCTGAGTGGATTCAAGCTATGAGAGAAGAAGTCACAGCACTAGAGCAAAATCAGACATAGGATCTAGTGCCAAAGCCAAAAGATGTGAAACCTATATCTTGTAAATGGGTGTACAAGATAAAGCATCGTCTAGATGGATCAGTTGAAAGGTACAAGGCTAGATTGGTTGCTCGAGGGTTCTCTCAACAATATGGGTTAGATTATGATGAAACGTTTAGTCCAGTGACAAAACTTACAACTGTACGAGTCATGCTAGCACTTGCAGCCAACAAAGATTGGAACTTATGGCAAATGGATGTGAAAAATGCTTTTTTGCATGGGGAGTTAGATCGAGAGATTTATATGATTCAACCAATAGGTTTTCAGAACCAAGATCATCCTAAATATGTGTGTAAGCTGCGAAAGGCGCTCTATGGATTGAAACAAGCACCAAGGGCATGGTATGGTAAGATTGCTGAGTTTCTTATCAAAAGTGGCTATTCAGTAGCACCTACAGATCCTAGCTTATTTGTCAAAAATAATGAAGGAAAGTTAGCTGTGGTGTTGGTATACGTAGATGATCTAATCATCACCGGGGATGACAGTCCGTTTCCAAATGAAAGAACTCGGACAACTCAAACACTTTCTTGGTCTTGAGGTTGATCGCTCACAAGAAGGGATATTTCTTTGCCAACAAAAATATCTCAGAGATTTGTTTAAGAAGTTTGGGATGCTTGAATGCAAGCTAATCTCAACACTGATGGAACAAAATGCCAAGATATGTGCACATGAGGGAAAAGATTTGGAAGATGAAAAAATGTATCGACAGTTGGTCGGTAGCCTAATTTATTTAACCTTAACTCGGCCTGACATTTCTTATGGGGTCGGTATAATGAGCCGATACATGCAAAATCCAAAGAAGTCTCATTTGGAAGTAGTTCGACGAATATTGAGATATGTGAAGGGTACAATTGATTATGGTCTTTTATACAAGAAAGGTGAAAATTGCAAGCTAATGGGCTATTGTGATGCTGGTTATGCAGGATATCAAGACACTCGTAGATCAACTACTGGATATGTTTACTCTTGGATCAGGAGCAGTTTCTTGGTGTAGTAAGAGACAACCGACTGTATCTTTGTCAACAACGGAAGCAGAATACCGAGCAGCAGTAATGGTAGCTCAAGAAAGTACATGGTTAATATAGTTATTGAATGATCTAAATCAAACAGTTGATTATGCAGTTCTGCTGCATTGTGATAATCAGTCAACAATTCGTTTGGCAGAGAATCCAGTTTTTCATGCTAGAACTAAGCATGTGGAAGTGCACTATCACTTCATCAGAGAAAAGGTTTTGCAAGACACTACAAGAATTTTTCTTATATTTGACACTCTTATATTTTTTTATTTGACGGTTTTCTAAAAAAAAGTCACTTATAACATGCAATTGAAAGTCAAACCCATTTTTTTTTACATATTTGGCACCTTTTGTCTTTATTTTAATTATATATTTGTCATTTCTTAAATTAGTAACAAATATAAATAAATAAACCCTACCTAATCAATCTTTTTCACACTTTCTCTTTTCCATTTACGTTTTCTCTTTTACCCTAGCCGCACCTTTTTTCGTTTTGACTACTTCTCTCATCCAAGCATCAACAACTCATCTCACTGTCTCATGCTCCTAGTCTCTAGATCTGGTCAGTTTCCTTCCCTTTCTTTTAATTATTTTCTTTTAAGTTTTATTTATTTATTTATTTCCTCCAAGTGCATGAAGATTTGGTGTTGTTTATGCTTCACAGAGATAGAGTTCGAAGTTTATCGATTGTCTTGGCTCTGAGGGGAATGACAAAGCTAACTCGTTGATCCAGTTTGAGGATGTAATCGGCTTGATGCTTGATTTTGGTGATGTGCTACCATGTAATGGGAAGGCTTCCAGGTGGGCTTCTTCTTCGTATCATCCTTTATTTCTAGGTTTTTTTTTTTTTTTTGCCTTCCTATAATTCTCTTTCACATTTCAGCCATGCCTATGAATCTCACGCCTAACTCTATCTCCTTGATTAATGGTGGAGATGTGAACTTGAAGCTGCTATTTCAGATCATGGATATAACATACAAATAATTAAATAATCTCAATGAAATAAATAAGGAAAAACTAATTTCTAACAAATTTGCTACTGCAAGAGAAAGAGAAGGATAGACAATCCGATTACTATATGCCTCTGTTGCCTCCTCTTGATCCTAAAAGTTGTGTTTTTACATTCTTATTCCATAATTTTTTATTTACATCCATTTTTTTAAGCTTGATCTTCATTTGCTGCTACAAGAGGAAGAGGAGAGACGATCTGGTTGCTATATGCCTCTGCCGCCTCCTTCAGGTCTTAAAGGTTCGTTTTTTTAATTTGCTTTTCTTTTTCTTGATATGTTTCAAGTTGCCTCAAGTTATGTTGATTCAAATGAATTTAGATTTTCATTTTAGAGATGTTTTCATGAATGGACTAGCCGTAATCTTTGACTTCTAATTTTTTTTCTTGAATTATACTTTATTTTATAGAATTAATGATGGAAGACTTGAAGAGCCTCGGTGAAGACTTTATTTTAGAGATGTTTTCATGAATGGACTAGCCGTAATCTTTGACTTCTATCTTTACTTTTCTTTAATTATTTGGCTCATTTTATGGCTCATTTTTCTTTATCTAAATCTCTCATAATTTTACCATTGTTATTACCGAATTTGGTCTCCAAACTGATTTCTTAGTCAAAGTTTGCTATATTTCGTGTTTATTTGCCTTTGGCATTGATGTGTGAGACTACTCTGTTTTTGTATCAAAATTGAACTTTATTATCTCATACCAACCTTATGAACTTTTTACATTGCATACTTCATGCTGTGAATTAGTACTAACTTGTGATTTTTTGATAATACCTAATGCATTTCTTGCCTAGCTTTTCCTTTTTGTATCATGTTGCATATTTATGCAATTTTGCAAGTGAGATATATGTATGGAGTTTGTAATTTTTGCTCGTAATACTCTCTTTTTTTTAAATTATTTTTTTAAAGTTTATGTTCACATTTAGAGTTATTATTATTGTCTTCATCAATCTGTTTCCTCATTAGCTTTGCACTTCTTAACTCTAGATATTATTTTCATTGCAGACAAAGTCAAGCCTTCTGATGTAGGTCTCGAACAGGAGGCACAATTGGTACGGAATTGGTCAGGTCCTGCACTTTAACACAATGAGAGGCATCAATCGCTTCCACCTATCAAATACCTGCATTTACATGAATGTGACAGTTTCTCTGTAAGTACATCCTTATTTCCTTAGTTGGAAGCTACAATTGGGTTTAAAATTTTATTAGATCCAAAATATCAATGTTTTCATTATTGCAGTTACAATTTGAAACCTGAAACTGAATTACTGGAGATTCATTGGCTTTTAAACTTTACTTTTTCCCCATATAGGAATTTTTTGCATAACACCTTCCTCAATCATACACCTTCATAATCATCCTAGAATGACTGTTTTGAGCAAGCTAATCTATGGTTCATTACATGTCAGGTGATCTTCCTTGTTTGCAGATTGTTCTCCTTGTTTCATTTGTAAGTCACATTATGCAATAGAATCAGGGATATAATTTTCTGTTGTTTTTGTTGTTGTTTTCCTTGGTGTTTTCTTTGGTTGCTTGTCATACTGTCGGTGGTTATATTTCCATTTCTAGGTGGTTTGAAAGTTCACAAAATCAGCCTTGGTCATTTTTCCTTCGGTAACCACATCAGTTTCTCCAAGTATCCTTGAAGAAACCATATCAGGTCCAGAGGAGATGAAAAGTTGGCGCAACTTTTACAATAAAAAGACTAGATAGAATGATTTGCTATGATCGGGAACTTGGTGGAATTCTGCCTTATGCTGTAAAAAGGTTTTGCACTCTTTGCAGGCTACTTAATTTATATCAATTGGGTAGAATTTTGTATATGCCTCTGTATTTGGAATGCAGATTGTAGTTTTGGAACTATTATATAAACTGCCAAGTATGCTTTCTTTTTTTTTTTAATTTTTGAAACTACTATACTTGGCGGCCAAAAACCGCCAAGTATATATTTTTTTAATTTTTAAATCTATTATACTTGGCGGTCAAAAACTGCCAAGTATAGTCAGATGCATATTTGACAGTTTGACCGACCGCCAAATATAGTCAATTTGACTATATTTGATGGTGCCATTGGTGGCGCTTTTAAGACCGCCAAATATATACATATTTGACGGCCAAAGACCGCCAAATATGATCATTTTTCTTGTAGTGAGAAGAAATTGAGTTGAGGCAAATCAAGATAGATGATCAAGTTGCAGATTTGCTCACAAAAAAAGTTTGAGTTCAAGCAAGTTCGAAAACTTTAGACGTCAACTTAATGAAGTAAAAAGAATGGGAGCTGGTGTTGAGGGGGAGTGTTAAGAAATCAACCCCATCCCATTCCTTTCTCCAAGTTCAATTTATGATGTGTGTTAAATGTTTATTGATGTTGTGTGAGTTATACTTATGTAGTGGGCACTAAAAGCTTATTTATGTGGTGTAAGTTACATTTGTGTGGTGTAGGTTTGGTTTGATTTTGTGTGGCTATGGTTACTTCTTGTAAACTATAAATAGCCCTCTTTGTTTGAGTTTTATGTATCCAAGTATCTAAGAATTCTAAGGATTCAAGAATCCTAGAATCAAAGAAAATATTAGTTCTTCCTTTTGAGTGTTTATTTTGGTGTTCTTCTTCTTCAAATCAAGAGAAGTGTTGTAGTGAGAGTTGGTGTGGCTATAATACAAACAATTTATTTTGTTTGTTCATTGGCTCCTAAATTAGAGTATTGTACTCTAGTTTGTTCAACATTACTATTGTTTGAAATTCTATCCACTAATTATAATATACTACATAAGTTTGTATGTAAAAAAAAAAAATGGAAGTGTCATATAAAATTTTTAATAGACAAATAATCTTATCATATAAAATTTTTAAAAAGATATGATATTTCTTTTAGCATTTCAATTTTTTAGAAAACATGTAAAATAACTTACTAAAACAATTTAAAATTTGAGTTTCTATATATTCATGTCATCATGTGACTCAATTTATTATTGATGACTCGCCCATCAAAGTCATTCCTTGAGTTTCCCACGTTTGTGTTTACTAGTGTCCAAGATTCTATACATATTGTTTTAGATGTTTTAAATTTGTGCCCATGAATTCTTTATTTAATTTAAAATAATTTTCTGGCAACATCACTTTGTTTCTTCTGCCTCAGCACCAATCAGTGAGAAACGGTCATATACCCAGATGACCTTAATTAATCAATAAGATCTCAACGTCACAATATCAAAAAATTCTGCTTCAAACATGTTATAATTAATCAGATTTGTGCCTCTATGTATAACTAATCTTATAAAAGATAACATAAATACAAATTGATATGAGACGTAAATAACGATAGAGAATAATTATGATTCATGACAGATGATAGACAATAATTACGATTCATAACAGATAATTGTTTGTTCGGAGCAGCTTTGTGCTTTTAATTTAATCCAAATCGTTCTTTCTTTATCGAGGGGAAAAAGCTTTACTCGTGACCAGTAGAGTTAAAGAAAATTTTTAAAAACTTATAAGGAAAAAGAGTTTTTATCGGATATTAATGGGGAAAGAGAACAGCAAGTAATGTATAAATTCAATGAAATTAACCCTTGATCATAACATTTACTGAATTCAAGAGTAAAAAATATTTTTAGATTTGAAGTCCTTCCAAAAATTTTGGCTATTACAAAGAAACGGTTTCGATGTTATTAAATGATTACAATCTTGATTTTATTGAAGTTGCAACAATACCAAATTGATTCTATATTTCTCCATCCCAGACCTCCTCGACGGATTTGTAAGGGCCATTCTCCGATAAAAATAATTCAACGACAATCCCCCTTGCCTGTGGACTTTCTTTTATCTTCTCCAGTTCTTCTGGACTTAAATTCCAATCAAATATGTCAAGATTTTCTTCGATTCTTTCTTTATGAAAGCTTTTCACAATTAAACTTACCCCTTGCTCATAAACCCATCTGACAGATACCTTCACACACAATAATGTTACCTTTGATTAATTAAGATTTAGAAAATGATTACTAAAATACTAAGACTAAAACAAATTAAAATAGTCATGCCATCTACTGGTTACCTATAAAATTTAAACCTATTCCCCGAAACCTTTGTAAATGGTAAAATATGAATTGACGAAATCACACAATATTGCCTTTCATTATAATCAGCTCAACAGTATAAGAAATTATGTGAAAACACATTGAACATCGAGATTGGTAATTAATAAAATAAAAATCAGGCACAAAGAGACGTCATATTTAATGTAATTAGGCACCAATTGCTTACATCCACTAATAATGAGATAATTACATTAAATCATAAATTTATCAGAGTACAAGAGATAACACACCAGATTTAATATTTTACATGACACTAAATACTATAGAGCCCTAAAACTATTCCTCGTTTTGCATAATCAACGCAACGTTGTTTAACTATCTGTTCTTTGTCCTTTCTCACAGCCCCTGAAAGGTGCTTACCTTTGGTTAACTCTTTATATCCAGTCTCACTCTTATACCAATAACAGATTCTCAACTCCTATAGTTATACATCTATGTAGAGTTGTTCTATTCTTAATGGGAGTAGGACTCCTATTTATTTAACAACTCAAATCTCGTATTCCTTCTACTTTTCATATTGCTTGTAGAACTCAACTTGAATTAAGAAACGAGCCACAATCCCAACAATCTTTAACTTGGTGAGTGTTCCATCTAAGCGACAAACATGACAAAAAAAATATCTTCACTATCATTGCATATAATAAATAGTGCAATTAAGAAAACTTCACCAAAAGTTGTTACTTAATAATTAACGCTAATAATTAACGCCACCCATAACTTGAAACCGTTGTAGTCCATCTCTTTTATGCATACTCTATCTCGAAAAGTCTTCTTCTTCCAATAAATTATATTGAAACATATTAAATATCAAGATTGATAACTAGTGGAAAAAAAAAACACACAAAGAGACACTATATTTAATGTAGTTCGGTATCAATTGCCCCACATCCATGGGTGACGAGATAATTCTACTAGATCATAAATTTAAAAGAGAAAAAAAATGTAACACACCGAACTTGATATTCTACCCGATACCTAATACTATGGAGCCCTAAAACTATTTCTCGTTTCATTTGTTCAACCCTCAATCCAGTGTTTTTTAACTATCTTTTCTTGTCTCTTCTCACATCTCTAGAGGGTTGTTCACCTTTGGTTAACCCTTTATGTTTAGCCTTTCTCTCATACTTAGAATTGATTCTCAACTCCTATATTTATAGGCCTATGTGGAGTTATTTTATTTCTAATAAGAATAGGGCTCCTATTTACTACTACTTTTCTTATTGCTTGTAAAACTCAAACTTGAATTAAGAAACGAGCCACAAATCCCAACAGGCAGATGATCTAAATTCATAAGGTGCAGCAACTTCATTATATACCTAAGAGTGAATTGGCATGAATGAAAACAGTGTGGGAATATCAAAATTATCTTGCTAGGCATTAAGTCACCTCAAGACCTACTGGAACGCTTCAATAGGCACTGCCCAATGAAGTCCACTATCTCAAGTGTTTCATATCAACATTGTGTTAAAAAAATATATTGAGGGAGACAACTGATAAACTAAGAAATTTAGTTTAATTAACCCCCAAATATTTAGAGTTTAGGATATAACAGTTTAGCCTTGTCATTGTCTTGATCATTAGAGGGTTGACAAGGGGGGTCAAATCACTGGTATTGTCTTAACATTGGCAATTTTGCAACCAGAGTTGTCATTTAGAGGATACTGAGCTCGCTTTTATCGAACTGGGGCTGGGAGCTACCCTGCTACAGTGCTACTTATTTTGACATGACCCACCCCTAGCTATATGGGCAAATCATGCCTAAAACTGTGGGCTACTGACTGTTTCTTAATTCTTGTCTTTCTCATGGTCCCATTACAACCACAAATAAATTTTGATACAATATAACTATTACAACCTTAACACCTCCTTGCACCATCACGTGGCTGGGCCTCCAAACTTTCTAACAAGATCACATTTTGCTTTCACCTAGGGGGAAAAATTTTTAAAAGAAAGAAAAATAAAACAAAGATGTGAGTATAAAACTCAGTGAGTGGGGATAAGGATATATTTGTAAATAAATTTAATATATATATATATATATATCATTATAAAATAAATCTTTGTTTATAAAAGAAATAATCTTTATAACCCACAACTTTCGTGTCATCTAAAATGTCATAAAAATTTAAAATAAATAACTATCAAATGACTAAATTCATCAAAATGCTTCTTCTTATTGACTAAACTTAAAACAACAAAATAATCATCTTCAATTATATAATAAAGATGCTCTTGATGATCATGCTAAAACATTTATTCAACTGTGATTTAAAACAAAATGCATAACATTCCGTACAAATCTTCTTTTAAAAAGAAACTTATATAACTCATGAGAAGAATTATGATTTAGTTTTCATAAAACTATAAAATAATGAAGCTATTGAGAGTATATAAACTATCATAGTAAAATTCTTTCTAAAAATTTTGGATAAATTTTATAAAAAATTTGCTAAGCAACTTTCTTTTCTGAATACTTTTCTTAATTCATATAATTATTTAAAACTCGTACTGATATACTAGACAAGTACCCCTTAAGCTGTCTGATCCTACTTGACGAAATCTAACATCGCACAGATAGAGCTATCTGTACCTAGGGAGATCTAACATCGTACAGGCCCGCTATATTAGTCATACGCATGCACAAAGTTGCCCCCAAAGGGCTAAAGCGCCCAGATTGCACGGCTCAAAGCCTCTATGTGTGTCTGAACGGACCCTAAAAGCCTCTATCTATATCACAGTCTAAGTGATATGAATAACTGTTTGAGTATCTGGGTACTAACTTAGTATAACATAACTGCACTTTCTTATTTTTATTAAAAACTGCTTTATATGCTAAAATTTCTCTTTTTAAGCAATTTATCAAAATCTGAAAATTTTATGCAAGCTAAAACTGAAAATATTTATATTATTTAAATCAATCCATGACAAACATTTAAAAGGACATTTCTAAATACTTTAAGAAATGCTTGAGTCAAATGACTATGAAAACTTTAAATATCAATACTTTTACACTCTCTTTAAATTTACGAATTATAACTTTCTGAAAACGAAAATGTACTTCAAATATAAAATCTGATTTTTCTTTTCTAAATGTTATATCTTTATTCAAAAAACTAATTTTAAAATTAAAATTCATGTCTACAGCCATTTTGAAAACTAGCTTTGAAATATCTTAATTATTGAAAGCAAGTATAATAAATGGGTCATCTACCCTTAAGAAATACAAAAAAAACTAACTCCAATTCTTCTAAATTCGCTAAAATTCTCGAGAATTCTATAAAATGCTAAATAAACATAACTAAGTAAATACTAAAACATATTTCTTAATTATCCAGAAAAATAAATCTTCTACTCTCTTTAAAACTTTCTAAAATATCCATAAAAATAATATTCAGAGAAATCACTATAACCTATAAAATAAAATACTTTTCCACTCACTAATTTGGTTATACAACTCGGTTTGCTCGCCATTGATTCCAAAGTCAACGTTCCACCTAGCTGGCCACATCCTTCAACAAAGAATTAATCGTTCTTTGTCCTAACATCATAAAAAAACTCATCACATCATATTCAATTCATAATCAACTTGAATGTTTAAAATTCCTAATATCCAGCTTCATATCTTAATCCAATCAATCCTAATTAATTTTATTTCCAAACTTCTTAAACAGAACAGTTCTTGTTCTCTGATTTTTAATAAATAATTGACTTCTCAAAATGGTCTAAAATTTTATACAGACCTTCTAGATATACATATATAATACCATATAAAATTTCATAGCATTCTATGTTAATTATATACCTCAAAATCTTCATGTTTTCATATACAAAAATTCTGTATATTCGTTTCTATAACTGACCTCTCCCTTTTCTAAAATACATGATAATTTGTAATAAATTCGTAAAATCACAAAAATCTTCAAACTTAAACCAGACATATATACAAACTCGTATCCCAAATTTTATAATTTTTTAACACCTCTAGATACTTCAAATAACTTACCCAAAATTGATTTTCTGCAGAAAAACTGAATTTCCAATAGTGAACAGTAAATTTTAAAAATTCATATAAAATTGCATACTCAATATTTTTTAGTGAATCCAACTTTAAACAAATCCTTATGATGTCTATTTTAAAATAAATAAATTTGAGAATCAGATTCAAAGCCAACAAATTGCAGGAATTTTCGGAAATGATACTATTTACAGAACCTTAGATTTCCATCATTATCATCAAAACTTAACATTCCTTCAAACAAATTCTATAAAAATCAACAAGAATGTGAAATACCTTGAATAATACTTTCAATTTCATCATTGTTCTTCCTTGTCTCTCTATCTTCTCTCTCTACGAATTATAAAACATTCAAATATTTCCTTTTATTTCAATTCTCTTTAGTGAGATACACAAAACCACTTGATATAACTTAGAAATTGTGAGAATTACCTGGTTTTTCTCTTCACACAACCCTCAAATTGGCTTCTTCCTCATTCTCTCTTTCTCCCGGTCTCCCCTTCTCTTTTCTAGATTTTTTTTCTTTTCTCTCTCTTCTTGTGTATAAATAAACTAAGGGTTGGGCTTGGGTTTTCTAAAATGGGCTGGGCATTGGTTAATGTTGTATGGGCTGGTTATAAAATTCAAATGGCTTGGGCTTTTTGTAATTGGCTTAAAGAGTGGGTTGTTTCATATTTGCTGAAGGATCTTGATCAAACTGTTGTTCTAAGGTTATTAAGAGTTCTTTTCACTACTTTGTTATCAATTTCAGTTGTTTGATTGTTTGAGAGCTATTTCTTCTTCTTTGTCAACTTCTGAGGGCATATTACGTTCATCTTTTCATCTATCTACTGCTACATGCCTGTTGGGGATTAAACGCATGTCCATAGGTGGTGAATTCTTTGCGTCAACAACCTCAAATCAATAATTGTCCAAAAATAGCAATCCCATCATGCGCAAAATTTATATTAACAGTTAACCGCTCTCAATCTTTAATTCTTTATACATAAATGTATTTCTTATTTTCACTTTAACTATCGTTTTTACTATAGATATCATAGTCTGAATTCTCAAACATAATATCTACCATTATTTCAATTCCAATCTCGCATGATCGGGCAAAAAATAAATGATTGTGGACGTTCAATTCTAATTTTAAGATTTAATTCCAAAAGTCATACCAATAACAAAACTAATACAACTGAAAAAGGAAAAGAAAGAAATAGAAAAGCAGTAAGGTTTTGCATATTAATATTCTTTATGGGATCTGATCATTACTTTTCCCCACTTATAATATGATCAATTAGCAAAGTTGACAACATAATCCTCCTATATCAATTCCTAATGCTACAAGGTAAAATTTTTTTATATGTAAACTAAATATAGGTCGATTATGACAAGTACAATAATCTTATTTAATTAGGGACACAACTAGTACCTATACATTTATTTACTTTATTTATGAATTTACGTACTGAAATTTTCATGCAGAACTGATCCATCATGATGCCACGCAATTCAATTTTATTTTTAATTAAGTTGGCAATATCTATCATTCCACCTCGACATTTTGAGTTCTTAGCCTAATTTTTCATCATTTTTAAAAAGATGGATATATACTATTTAAAGACATTATGTTGGCTTGCAGACACAGAAATGCTTATCATCAAATTGATTATTCATTAACTTAAGCATTAATTAATCACCTGAGCAACTGTTCCTTTTATCACTCGCAGTTTGCTTTGGCAGAATGATCCTTTGGCTCCTAATGGCGATTAAGCTGTTATGTGGATCCCCTTTTCCTTACAGAACTCTCTCAGTTTCTTCTGCTGCCAAACTGGGTTCATCTCCACCTTGCCAGAAAAGCAATTACACATAAACTCAACGTCTTTTTGTTAGGCCATATACAATAAGTACTTACGAAAAAAAATTTATTTCTTAAATATTTAATTTGTTAAACAAATTACTAACTTGGTTGACAGCAGGAGGGATTTTTGCAAAGGCAAATAGTTTCTCAAGCTTCTTGCATGAGAAGTTGCTGACTCCGATGGACTTGGTAAGGCCAGGGCTTTGACATTCCTCCATGGCCTCCCAAACTGACTTCAAATCGAAGGGCAGACTGACACGACCCACCCCTAGCTACGTGGGCGAATCATGCCTAAAACTGTGGACTACTGACCGTTTTTTAATTCTTGTCTTTCTCATGGAACAAACTTGAAATAATTTCCATTACATCGATCCACAAATGAAATTTAAATAAAACAATTTAACTATTACAACCTTGACCTATCCTTGCACCATCACGTGACTGGGCCTCCACACTTCCTAATTATATCACATTTTGCTTTCAACCTGGGGAGGGGAGAAATTTTAAAAAAACAAAGAAAAGTAAAAACAAAGATGTGAGTATAAAACTCAGTGAGTGGAAATAAAAAAATGTATTTGTAAATAAATCCAAACGAAATCGTATTGTTATAAAATAAATATTTGTTTATATAAAAAAATAGTCTTTATAATCTATAATTTTCATATCATCTAAAATGTCATAAAACTTTAAAATAAATAACTATTGAATGACTAAATTCATCAAAATACAAGTTATGATTAAAACAATAAAATAATCATCTTTAATTTTATAATACGATGCTCTTGATGATCATGCTAAAATCATCGTTTCAGTTATTTACTATACAAAACATAATTTTCTTAAAAATCTTCTTTCAAAAGAAACTATTGTGAATCATACTTCTTTTTCAAACTAACTCATATAAACATATTCAAAACTCTTTTCATTATACTAAACAAGTACCTCTGAAACTGTCTCATCCTGCCTGGCGAGATCTAACATCGCATAAGCAGAACCATCTGAATTTCCTCATACCTGGTGAGATCTACATCACGCAGGCAGAGCTATCTGTACCTGGCGAGATCTAACATCGCACAGGCCTACTATCTAGTCATACGCATGCGTAGAGCTGCCCCCAAAGGGCTAAAGCGCCCAGATCACACGACCCAAAGCCTCTATCTGTGTCTGAACGGGCCCCAAAGTCCTTTATCTTTCTATCTGAAATCTGCTGTCTCACTGTCTAAGTGAGCTGGGTACTAGCTTAGTATAATATAATTAAACTTTCTTATTTTTGCCAAAACTGATTTCTTTTCAAAATTTGCTTCATATGCTAATTCATTACTTCTCAAGCAAATTTATCAAAATTTGTAAATCTTATGTAAGCTGAACTGAACTCATAACATCTGAATCCTTGAAAATCTATGATAGATATTTAAAAGAGTAATTGCAATTACTTTAAGAAATCCTCGAAATCAAACTATGAAAAGAATTGATCGTAATTATTCTGCTTATACACTTTTATAAAATAGTAAAATATGCATCTATAATAATACAGAAAACGATTCATAAATAAAACATGAATCTTTCTTAAAAATGCTAGATCATTGTTTAAAACTAACTTTGCAACTAAAATTTATATCTACAACCATTTGGAAAACTAGATTTGAAACATCTTAATAATTGAAAGCAAACATAACAAATGAGTCTATTTACCCTCGAGAAATAAAAAAAAGAAACTAACTTGAATTCTTCTGAATTTGCTAAAATTCTCAGAAATTTTATTAAATGCTAAATAAACATAGCTAGATAAATGCTAAAACATATTTCTAATTATCCAGAAAAAATAAATCTTCTACTCTTTCTAAAACTTTCTAAAATATCCATAAAATAAAATACTTTTCATTTCACTATAAACCATAATTTATATTTCTATCTCAAAATTTCATACATCATACTTTAACTCAAATCTTTTTTACTATTATAAATTTTTCATAATTCTGCATTTAGGTCCCTACAATTTCTGGAATAGCTTTCAAAATTTACAATTCAGCCCCTACTTCGGCAGTTTTAAAATTTTGCATTGTCACCCCTACAGAATTTAAATTTTACTTTCCAAAACTTTTTCTTTTTAATTTCCTATTATTTTGAATATAAAATCACTTATCATTTTGTTAACTAAAACCACCATTTCTTTAACATATGTATTTATGTAAAGAAAATAACCTAATACCTCAATTTTCTATACTAATTCATCTAATTATAAATGTCTCTTTTTCGATCATAAACAAAAACTTTCTACTTCCTACCAACATATAATATATATACATTCATGCTACAACTTTTACTTTAAATTTATTTTTCTCTTGTACTCAAATTTATCGAAACAACAATTACTATATATTCAAAACTAATCTATTAGCACCGCCCATAACTATCTCTTCTATCCAAAATCTAATACTTTACACACACTTATTTTCAAAATACATAAATCATCATTATTTATTCTAAAAACTTTTAATATAATTCAATTAATTAAACTAATAACTTAAATCATATGAAAAACCATAAATTTAATACACTTTAATATAATATGAAATTCTCAAAACATAATCCACTCACTAATTTTGTTGCACAACTCAGTTAGCTCGGATTTGATTCCAAAATCAACATTCTGCCTATCCGGCCACATTCTTCAACAAAGAATTAATCCTTCCTTGTCCTAACATCATAAAAGAGCTCATCACATCATATTCAATTAGTAAACAGCTCGAATATTTAAAATTCTCAATATCCAACTTCATATCTTAATCCAATCAATTCTAATTAACTCCATTTTCAAACTTCTTAAACAGAACAGTTCTTGTTCTCTGATTTTTAATAAATAATTGACTTGTCAGAATGGTCTAAAATTTTATACAAACCTTATACACCTACATATCTAATGACATATAAAATTTCATAGTATTCCAAGTTCATTAACTACCTCAAAATCTTCATCTTTCCAGATACAAAAATTCTGTAAATTCATTCTCAGAACTGACCTCTCCATTTTCCAAAATACATGATAATTCGTAATAAATTTTTAAAATCATAAAACTCTCTAGAATTAAACTATACATATATACAAACTCGTATCCCAAATTTCATAATTTTTGAGGACCTCTAGATACCTCAAATCACTTACTCAAAACTGATTTTCTGCAGAAAAATTAAATTTCCAGCAGTAAACAGTAAACTTCGAAAATTCATATAAAATTGTATACTCAACATTTTTCAATGAATCCAGCTTCAAACAATTCCTTAGGATGTCTATTTTAACATATATAAATTTGAGAATCAGATTCAAAGCCAATAAATTACAGAAATTTTCGGAATTAGTACTGTTCACAGAATCTAAATTTCCATAATTATCATCAAAACTTAAAATTCCTTAAAACAAATTCCATAAAAATCAAGAAGAGTGTGAAATATCTTCAATAATACTTTCAATTTCATCATTGTTTTTCCTTCTCTCTCTATCTTCTCTCTCTAAAAATTCTAAAACATCCAAATATCTCCTTAAATTTCAATTTTCTTGTATGAAATACATAAAAATACTTAATATAGTCTTGGAATTATAAAAATTACCTTGGTTTTCATCTCAAACAGCCCCAATTTAGCTTCTTCCCCCTTTTCTCTCTTCAGCCGTCACCCCTCTCCATTTTTCTGGAATTCTCCTCTTTTTTCTTTTTTTTTTCTGTCTTATAATTAATTAAAATGAAAGGGAAGTGGGCTGGGCTATAGGTGATGGGCTTATTATAAAAAAATCAGTTGGGCTTGAGTTTCTGTAATTAGCCCAAAAAAAATGGGTTGTTTCACAGACTATCTTCTTTATTAAAATAAATCCCAGATTTTGGTTTCAAGCGTACCGGGAAATGAATGAGATAGAGATCAAGGTACTCCAACCCAAGTTTTCTATGTTGAAATTAACAAAGTCTTAGAGCCTGTGTATAGAGAAACATATACGAGTAGCTAAGAGATAAATCATAAATGTCTAAGGCAAAAACTTTTATACTTAAGAGACTTTTGTAGTGCAGGACAGACGAGGTCACGATGTGTATCGGTGACCCAAAGCTTTGAAGTGACAAATAGTTCATCGCATGATTTGATGAGGCCAAGACGTAAAGCTTCGGCCATAGCTTCGCCAAGAGGTTGCTCGGTCTCATAGAGGGCAGCGGTATCAAAATGTCTGTATCGAAGCTTAATGGCATGGAGAACAGAATCTTTTTACAGCAGCAGCTGATCTAAGAGGAAATTCTGCCGTGCTAAAGCGTACAAGAGGAATGGTTTTGCCGGTTGAAGCTAAGGATGCCGCAGGAATTGTCACCATTTTTTCTGAGATAACTAAGATCTATATTAAGGATCTCTCTTGATTATTTAAATAAGCAAATATGTATATATACAAAGAAAAAATCTTGGTTATTGGATGTACGAATTAATAAGTCTTATTCATATAAAAAAGAGTAATGATGACGAGAGTGACTATATATATGCAATTTGGTTTTACAAATTAATTAGCGTTTGACTTCGTCAAATGCGAGGAGGGTCATATCAAGACCAACCAATAGAAAATTATTATTAATTTAAGAACAAAAGACAAAACCGGCCAAATTAAGTATCCAATAGACTTTAATTACATTTGAAAAAAAAAATCACAGTGTGAGTTTGAACAGAATTAAATAAAAAAAAGAAATTACACACACAAATACAAACCAAAGAACAGAAAGGCAAAAAGCCAAACCGTGCAATTTCGTATATGTAAGTCTGTGAATATGGGTACTGATATCTTTGTTGGATATTTCTGGTTTGAAGCTATAACCTACGGAGAAAAACAAATAAATACATTCATACATATGTGTGTATGTGAAGTCTTGACATGTACGAGTTTGAGTTTTTGCCTTTTCATTCTTTGATAGATAGAGATGGAGAGCAGGATTTTTTTTTTTTTAACTCCACGAAGCACCTGATCCAAATCGTATATACATCGGACAGATACGAGCTCATATGCTTACATGGTCAAAGGAAAGGGAAAAGAAAGTTTAAAATTAAGATTGAAATCTTTAGCAATTGAGAATTATTTATTCTTGTATATATAATTTAAATAATTTGAAAGCCTGAAGGATCTCTTATTAGTTCATATATTATAAAAGATATGTATTCATTTTAGAGGTTTTAATAAGTTAATTTGCATTGAGGTTATAAAATTTGACGTGTCTAGATTGATCTTGTGCATTTGATTAGTTGATACTAAATTTTTTCTAATTAAATTTGGATATATTCAAGATTTATTGGGATTGAGTATTAATATATTATAATGTAGCATATTCACTCTTCTTCTTCTTTTTTTTTTCCCTCTGAATAAAATATTTTATATCGATTTGTTTGCAGCGGCGAACCTACGTATGGGCATGAGGGGGTCTACCATATTAATGGGAGTAGGCCCAAGCCTGAGGAAGACAAATGAGTCTTAATAAAAATTAAAAAAAAAAAAACCATAAGCGAGAATGCTTGTGAAAGCCTCTTCAATCATTGCTCAATGCTTTCTCTCACATGCCTCGGGCCCTCCGACCTAAACAGTATACCCTTAGTCGAGAAAAAGAATATCAATTTAGCCCTATATATACATACATACATATATACATACATACATATATATATATATATATATATATATATATTAAAATTTAGCATATTAATCTGTCCAATCAAATAAATTGAAGTGCCCCTATTCATATAAATGACAATGAATTATTAATTGCCACTTTTATGATCTATATTATAAGTATATTTTATTCCTTTTTTTATTTTGTTATATTTGTTATCTTACTGTTAAACAGAATTTGACTTTTTTATATTAAGACCTTTCTTGTTTTGAAGTCCTAAATTTTTAGTTACAAATGACAAATCTACTTTTTAATTTTTTTTCTCTTTTTTATCATCCTTTTCTTTTTTTAATATAAAAAATATATAAAATTTTCAATGAATTTTCCATCAAAATTGAATACGTTGCAAGAAATTTTCAAAAACTATACTTAGGATAAAAAGAGTTTCATATTTGAAACTTTAGTTGTCATTCAACTTTGTTTTTTTTTTTTTCATATATGTTATTTAAGTAGCATATTTTCATTTATATTTTGCTAATTTAGATTAATTGATATATATTTTTATTACTTCCTTCTCAATTTTTCTGCAAAAGTTTATGTTTGATCAATTTTTGTAACCAATATATTTTCTTATGCTTCTACTTGTAACATAGTTTTATATTTTGGCCCTTCCAATCAAAATCTTAAGTCCGCCTGTTTGTTTGGTTCATGCATAATCAAAACAACTATTGCCCTAGCTTTAGGGCTTCAAAATTCTGATAAATTTAGATAAAAGTATCACACACACACACACACACACACACAAACGCACATATATATGAGCTTCCTTAACACTCCAACTTCAAAGCATTCTATCCCATTCCTAGCATTCGATCTCAATGAGTGACAGTCGACCTCTTCATTTATTTAGGAATATTGCTCCTTGATTTATTAGGGTTTGTTCTTGAAATTTTTTATTTTGATTATAAACTTATAATGTTTTTGCCGATTGTGTTTGCGTTTAAATTTATTAATTTTTACAATAAAAACAATATATGATTAGCATTTGAATTAGACATAGTTGGCAAGCATATGTTTAACTAAATTTACATTTATTAGTTTGTTAGAATTAAAAAATTAAAACAAAATCTACATAATTTTGAGTTTTCACTTCCATTGCCCTATTTATTACTTATTTTTGCACCTTAATTTATTAGGATTTTTTCTTGAAATTTTTATTTTAATTATAATCAAAGAAAGAGCTAAACAAATTTGGGAAGGCCAAAGCTAATCAACCAAATCTCTAAAAGGAAGTTGCTTATCACATAGAAGAAAAAAAATTATTAAATTGCAATTTGTATTGCCATGGATATGTAACTTATCCAAGTAGTGTACACCTAGTACACGCAATTGACAAAAGTGTGTTTGATTAGCCAAATTTCAATCCACAAGAGCAAGCCAGATATTTGAATAGATATAGATAGATAGACCACACAGGCTGTACATAACAAAAAAAAAAATGAAAATAATATGGTGTCATTTTGCTTTCAATGTTAAGAGTTAGAATTATAAAGATTATTCATGACTTTATAACAATATATAGCTTCACCTACCAGTGTAATGAACAAATTAAAGCAGAAAAAGATATTCAAGTACTTGTTTGCCAGAGTTTGTGTATTGATCATGACTTTATATAGATAGATTATCATAAGTTCTGTAAATTTGCATGATTTCTTTTACTTTTGCTTTTAATTATAATTAATTACTTAAAATTTAAGGGAATACTAAGGTTCTAGGTACCTAATATGTAATCTCAATTATAAACAGTCATCTCATAATGCTTAAAAAAACTATCATCCCATTTTTTCTCTTTGTTATAATGCTTAAAAACTATCAGCTCATAGTCATAATTATACTAAGGTTTATGACCTTCGATTTGAGATTAGAATCCAAATATTTGATATCAAGTTTGAAAGCATACTTGTAAAAGGGTCCATGTCAACAAAGAGACCATGAGTTTCCTGTAAAAAAATTTGGACAACTATCAAGATGATTTGTTTACTCTTGGTTTGATGAATACCCCAATTGGTTGAATTATAGTAACAAAGAATGCGACATTTTGTCTCTATTGTTATCTTTTAAATCCATAAATGGATGATCCAGGAGGTGGTAAGTGTTTTGTTGGTGAAGACTTTCCAATTGAAAGAAGAAAGCAAAGCTTAAACAACGTGTTAGAGATCCCACTAGTATTCACAATGAAGCTAGAAGAAGTTGTGAAGCATTAATATAATGAATCAAAACTATCATGTTGCAAAATTTTTCGCCAAGCATTCGGATCAAGCTTGAAAGTGACTATCAAACTCCTTTGATTACTTTTATTGATTGTGTTCGGTTTCTTTTAAAACAAGGACTTGCTTTTCGTGGTAATGACGAATCTAAATGTTCAAGCAATCCAAGTAACTTTCTTGAGCTTCTACAATTTTTTGCTGATCATAGTGAGAATATTAAAGCTATTAGCTTGAAAAATGATGTTGATGACCTCAAATTGACATCTCATGAGATTCAATAAGATATTGTCAAAGCTATTGTGATTGAAGCCACTAATGTTATTATTCAAAAGATGGGTGATGCATTGTTTTTTATTTTGATTGATGAATCTCGAGATATATCAAAGAAAGAGTAAATGGCTATAGTATTACATTATATAGATTCGAATATACTTCTAATTGAACGGTTCATAAGAATTAAACATGTTAACTGCTAGTACTAACACTCTTTCACTTAAAGCATCGGTGGATAACCTTTTTTCAAGGTATGGATTAAGCATCTCTAGATTGGAAGGTAAGATTAATGGTCTTCAAGCATTAATTATGAATAAGAATAATTGTACTTATTATATTCATTGTTTCTCTTATCAACTTCAATTAGCAATACTATTTTTCATTGCAGGGAATCATGGTGAAGTTGATACGCTTTTTAGTGTCATAACTAATATTGTGAATGTTGTTAGGGCATCATCTAAACGTCATGATATTCATCAAGAGAAACAAGCTATTGAGCTTATCCGAGCACTCAATGTTGATACTTGTTTTAAGTGGGCAAGGATTCAATCAAGAGACTAAATTGATACATTGTGGTGATATAAGGTGGGGTTCAGATTTTGGTACTTTAATGAGCATGTAATTCATATGTTTTTGGCAATAATTGATGTCCTTGAAATAGTTGTCGATGATGGAGCAACTCATGATAAAAAATATGAAGCAAGACATTGTTAATGTGGATACAATCATTTGATTTGTTTTTACTCTTTGTTTGATGAAACATGTAATGGGTGTTACAAATGAATTATCAAAAGCATTCACTACAAGAATTTTTTTGTATATTTGTCACTGTGCAATTTTTTTATTTGGCGGTTTTTTAAAAGAGTGAGAAATATAACACTAATCTAGAAGTCAAACCTGTTTATTCAACTTATTTGTCACTTTTTGTCTTTATTGAATCAATATTTAGCACATTTGAGACAAATTTCACTACAAGAAAATATAGATATAGTTAGAAATAAAATTTTTGAATATAAAGAACTCAACTAATTTTAAAAATTTAAGTAATATGAAAATTTTAAAATTTTAAGTATTTTTTAATATTAAATATGGATATATTAGATTTAAAATTTTTTAAAATAAAATTTAACTAATATTAGGATTTTAAATGTTTGATTTTTCAATATTAAATATTTTATTAAAATAATATAATTTTATCGTAAAATATAGATAAATCATAAGTTATAATATTTATTTAATAAAATTCAACCCTAAATTAAGCATAGCTTAAATATAGGTGTGTTTAATATCAAATGAAAATGATGTCGTTTTGCATTTTGTTAGGTGTGCAATTCAACCCTAAATTGAGCATAGCTCAACTCTCAATCTTCTACCAATTTTGTTGCTCCTTTAACACCTCCAGGTGATTTTCGACAGCTCTATAGCTCCCCTCCTCTGCCGCTCCAAGCTTCCCTCCTTCACCATCGTGGCATCGCCGTTCCATGTGTCCACTGTCCTCTATGGAGTTCATAGCTCACCTCTTCTACATCGTCACTTTTGCGCTCGCATGTCGCCACCACTCCATTGTCTCTTGTGCTTAGACTTGTGGCCGCCTCCACTGTCCTATTTGGGTTGTTTGCCAGGACTTTCTTTTTCCCCAAAAATTTTCTCTCACTTTACCTCATGAAACGAGATATGGAGATTAAAGAAATCGAAGCGGTTCTGGAGAAAATCTGGGACCTCCATGACAAGCTAAGCGACGCCATTCACTCGATTTCGCGAACCCACTTCCTCAATTCCATCAAAACCCTAAAAAAATCTGAGAAGAAGAAGCTCTACAACGATGTCGCCTACGATAACCGGGCTAGCTTCGTGTTCGTGAAAGGGTTTCGTGTAGACGATAACGACTCCGCGATTCAAGAGGCTAAGAGTTTGAATGCGATTCAGACTGCTCTTGAGAACCTTGAAGACCAGCTAGAGTTTTTGCACACTGTGCAAGCTCAGCAACCGGCTAAGAGAGATGCTGCAATTGCACGATTAGAATAAAGCCAGATTGTTCTTGCAATGAGGTTGGCTGAACACCATGGTAAGAAGCATAAAGTCATTGAAGAAGCTTTAGCTTTTGTGGGGGATGTACAAGATGCTGCTCGGTTTATTTCACCTAAAAACCTTTATAGTTCACCAGTGAATCCATCTGGCGAGAAGTTCATGACACCTGAAGGGAGGAGTTCTAATAGACTTATCAAAGTTCTAATATCAAGTTTTGAATTTGCAAAGAAATCCCTTAAATTGGATCATATGGGTGGAATATTAGGCAATGCTGCTATAGTTGCCGTCAGCATGATTGCTTTTCTGCATTTGCATCAGATAACTTATAGGGAACATCTACAGAAGCAAGAGGATAAAATGTACAGCCCCAGGAATGTGAGAAGAACTTCTCAGCTGGAGGGGTCTTCATCCAATGGTCCATTAAAGCACTTAGATGTGATGTTGGCCAGGGGTTAAGGTGAAAACATGAAATTTCTTTAAGCAGCTTGTCAAATGTTAGAAGGCCATGCTGTTGCTGCTATTTAGAGCAGCAGGCTTGTCATGCAATTTCTTGACACAAAAATTGTGTTGATTTTTGCCATAGAGAGCTTAGAATGATTAGTGCCACTTTTAAACTATTCTACTTTGTGAGACTGGTGTGGAGACGCTGGTAGTCTTGTTGAAATAGGTGTTGGGGTGCTGATAGTCCCTACTTAGCTTGCAAGTTACTGATCTTTTGCCCTTTGCTGTTGATATTCACGGTGTATATCTTCAATGTTAACAGTTATATGTTAAAAAAAAAAGACCTGCTTTTTGTAACTTCATATTGGTTGTTTGCATGTAATGGCAAAGAAGAAGCGTGAAAGTGAGCTAATGAAGCTTTTAGAGGAGGAACAGAAACTGAAGATAGCTATGGACTTGCTTGAACAATATCTCCAGTTCAAATAAGAAGCGGAAAAAGAGGACAAGAAAACTAAGTAAATTTCTCCTCCTAGAACACTTTATTACTCTGTCTCAACGTAGCGTTTCTGAATTTTTTTTCACTTTATTGTTTGTTAAAGGAAGGAGAAGGATCCATTGAAACCAAAACATCCTGTGACAGCATTCTTCCTCTTCGCAAATGAGAGAAGGGCAGCTCTACTAGCTGAGAACAAGACCGTTTTTTAGGTAAGTGAATCATGTCTTTTCACTGCTAAAAACTCTACCAAATAAAGAAGCTGGAGGAACGAAGTAACAGTGGAGTAGAGTTGTGGAGTGATGGTAACAACTAAGCATATTCCAATGATCCTGATGGGATGCGGAGGCATGGGACGCCAGCTTCTCCAACATATTATCTCCTGTCGATCGCTTGGTTAATTATTTTATAAGAATTAGTTATAGATTTTTATGACGTTTTATAAATTATACATGTTATGAACCATTTATTCAGATTTATGTCTACAAATCGTGATTGGTTTTCATGGTGTAAATGATTTAGAAATTGGATTTAGACTTTACTTAAACTTTATGAAATTCTATATTACTTAAACTTTATGAAGACTGAGAGGAAGTGACAATGTGTTGGAAATATACAGTCAGTGTTGTAGTGAACAACCATTAGTAATGCAAGATATTGAAGTTGGGAATGACACAACAGTAGCTGGTGTGCCTGATATTCTTGATCTTTGGGATCTATTTCCTTGAAAGAAATCTTGTTCCCTCCGTTGGACAGAGAAGAGAGTTGAAGTTGCGAATTATGCACACACACAGGTGTAGAGGAAAGTAAGAATCTGGAAAGAAAAAAGTGTTGCAACTTGATTGCATTGCAGCTTTGTGACTGACTGCCCAGTCCAAATGGATAATCAGCCATTGATGTAGCAGTCTATCTTCCATGCCCAGTGTTTCTTTCACAATTGGTGGGAAAGTGTTTAACCTTGCACCAGATCAGGTAGGCTATCATGCTGATCTTTAGGCATCTGAGTCACAAGTAGTACTATTTGATGAGTTGGTGTCTCAATAACCAATAGGCATATGGTTCAGCATTTGTCTCATAATTTTTTTCCAAGTGGATGTTATTAGGATGGGTCCACATTGAATTGAATGTTTAAAGTGTTTCATCTAGCCAACCCAAATAGATGGAATTAATGCTTTCATGGGTTGCATTTACATCACAGAATTTGGCCATCACACTTCTATCTCTGTGCTAATGGTTTAGAAAAGATGAATGACAAGTAGTAGAATTCATTATTTTTACCAGAAATTCTGCATTTTATTTGTCCTCTTATCACTTTGCTAATGGTTTTTTCAATTGCATTTTGTTTGTTGATGTCTTGAATCAGTATGTACTCAAAGTGGGAGAGGGAGTTGTAGCCCAATGCATTAGTGGATTTATTGCTTTAGATGTAGCCCCACCTCCTTATATTTTGCTTTATCATCAAATTTTTTACAGTAAATGCATGCAGTAAATATGGGGCTTCATACTGAAAATATTAGTGAAGGTCAGTGTAAAATGTTTTTACTAAAAAAATATAATAAGTATTATGTCAACAAGCAATGAATTTGCTATAGTCACTGATGGATTAATCTTTGAAGTTGTCAGATGTGTTTGGGAATCAATTTTTGGTCCTTCAATTGTTTCACTATTTCTTCCACTATACATGTAACTAAATATATACTTGGCGGCTAAAAACTGCCCAGTATATATTTTTTTAATTTTTAAAACTATTTATACTTGGCGGTCAAAAACCGCCAAGTAAATATATACTTGGTGGCTAAAAACTGCCAAGTATATATTTTTTTTAATTTTTAAAACTATTTATACTTGGCGGCCAAAAACCGCTAAGTATAGTCAGGTGCATATATGGCAGGCTGACCGACTGCCAAATTGACTATATTTGGCGGTGCCATTGGTGGTACTTTCAAGACCGTCAAATATATAAATATTTGGCGGCCAAAAACCGTCAAATATGAGCATTTTTCTTGTAGTGATTATAAAGAAGGATCAAGATATTGTGAATGCAATGAGGTTGGTTAGATTATCCAAACAACGATTGCAAACAATGAGAGAAAGTGGATAGGATTCTTTACTTGATGAACTTTCTTCTTTTTGTGTCAAACATTGCGTTCATGTTCCAAGCATAAAGGACATGCATCTAAATCTAAGGCGATCATGACACAAAGCTTAAGAGATCACAAACTTGCATCATTATCGTGTAAAGCTATTTTATTCTATTTTATATATGCAACTTCAAAAGTTGAATAATCGTTTTAATGAGGCTAACACTAAGTTACTTCTTTGCACGACATGTTTATGTCTAAATGAATCATTTCCTACTTTGATAAAAAAAAAAAAAAAAAAACTTGTACGCCTTGCACAATTTTATCCTAAAGAGTTCTTTGTAATAGAACTTATTGCATTTGAGTTTCAACTTGATACTTATGTCATAGATATGTGTTCTAGCTAGTGTTGAGTTTTCAAGATTGAAAGGGATTGCCCATCTTACAAGGCGTATGGTTGAAACCAAAAGAGATAAGATATATCCATTAGTTTATATGCTTGTGACATTGGCTTTGATCCTCTCTGTTGCTAGAGCTGCCATAGAGAGGGTATTTTCAGCCATGAATATTGTGAAGAACTGATTACGAAATTGGATGAATGACCAATGGATGTATAATAGTTTGATTTTATACGTAGAGAAGATATAGTTAGTAGTATTAAAAATGAAACCATTATATAACGCTTTCAAAATATGAAAAAGTCTCATGGATAGTTATAGATCAATAAAATTTTTTTGAATTTTTATCAAGTATTTATATTTATTACTTAAGGAAAATTCTTGTATTTAATGGTCTTTAATTTATTGGCCCTCCTTGGTCAAATTTCTGACCCCGTTCTTGGTTATATCGACAAAATCCTTTGGAATGCGTAAAGGGTTTTGGTTCAATTAAATAATCTTTTGTTCTAAACATTATTAAGTCCAAAATACACATGAATTTGTTAAAAAAAATAAATAAATGACTAGGAAAAACATATGGGAGTGGGATAGTATCAATAAGTACCCTTAAATTTTGGATTAATCTTTCTCAGAGATGACTATCTTTTAATAATCAATAACACTCCTAAACTTGCACTAAAATCATCATCCATTAGTTTTAACTCTAATAAAATTGAAAATACCATTTTAGCCTTACACTTTGCAATTTATAGAATTAAAAAAAAATCTAATTTAAAAGAAATAAACCCCTAATCTGTTTAACTTAAGCTTCCTTAGATATTCCACCCAATACTCAGCTACATACACCACCGAAAATCCTAATACCAAATCCTAATTTTTAAAGGGAAAATTGAAAAAATGGAAAGAATTAGGGGCCCTTACTGAAATTTGGACACATCCTGAAAAATTTTCATGTCATAGACACTTTCTTGACAAAAAGACTAAAACACTCTTACCCTCATGTAATTAAATTTAGAAAAAAAAAGCAAACGAAACAAAGAAACCAGTCACTCTTTCATACATATCCCTGTCCGAAACAATCTTCAATAGCTGAAACTGAGCAACAAGGTAAGAAAAACTTTCGTTAATATCTCTCTAAATGGTATGAAAATTTCAGTAAGTTGTAATGTTTTGGTTATTTATTGTTTCGGTAATTGTTAACTGCATTATGTAGCTTAAAATAGGGATATGTATGTGAACTAAGGTTAGAGATAGTGCGGTTTTTGTCAACATTTGCTAGAAATTGGCAATCATTGTAAGAAAATCTGGTATCGCAGTCGACGGGGAAGAAGTCGAGATTTGTCGAGCTACATCGAGTGTCGAGGGGTTGTGTCGGATCGATTCTCGACATGTCGGATGGTCATGTCGAGTGTCTAGGGGTTGTGTCGAGTCTAAGATTGAGTGTCGTGTTAGTGCATCAAGTGGAGTGCTGAACGTGACGAGTGTCGGATGTAAATTTCGTTGAGTTTGTGTGTCGAGTATGTGTGTCGCATTAGTCGAGCGTCGGTCGTCGTGCGTCGCGTGTCGAGATAGTTGTCGAATGTCAAGTGTCGAGCGTTTAGCGTCGAGTTTTGTCTAGCGTTTAGGCAGAAATGTTGTTTTTGTGGCTTTTGTAAGCAATTTTGTAATGATTTATTGTCTACGACTTATATGATATGTCTCTATCATGCAGGAAATAGAAACTTTATGCATACTTATTCTATACAATGATTCTTGGACTATGCAAGAGAATGGTGGTTATTTATACACTGGTGGGAGGGCAAAGCCATTGATAATTCGTAGGTCTGCTACTTATAATGAGTTGGTTGACTGTATTAGTACTGAAACAGGTTGGGATCTTCGTAACCATAACATAAGTTTAGAGGTTCAATTTGCTTTTAAAGGTCTTCCATCAATGCCGATTCCTATTGAGATTGACAACAATGTTTGTTTCTTTATACAACATTGTTTGGAGGACTAATAGTCATATACACCATTAATTGTCAAAGTTGAAGATAGGGAGAAGCGAAGACAGAGGTTAGGATCTGATGTAGTACGTAGGCGACAAAGATCTTCTCATCCTCTATGTTTCGCTTAGCAAGTGGAAGCAACCAATTAAGTGAGTCCACTCCTGTTTGTGCACAACCACAATTGAATGAGGATATTGGCATTGAGTTTGAGCAGTATTTAGGGATGCAGGGCATGAGTCAGTTGGGATCTTAGTTGAAAATGAAGAAGGGGTGCCCCCGTCGATGCCATCGAGATTGGTACGTCATCTTGATAGCATTTGAGAGTTTAAGAGTTTAGGTAATATTGATGTTAATAATGTTAGTGATGATGTTAATGATGACGATGGTGGTGATAAAGATTACGAAGATAATTAATGATGATGGTAGTGATGATATTAGTGAGCATGTTGACGATGACGATGACGATTGCACTATTCGTAATGAGAATGATGTTGAGGGTTTGGATGATTTTATTGTTGATGGCCAAGATGTAGATGGTTCACATTTTGATAATGATGAACAGACGGAGATCTTGAATGATGTGAACCAGGTGTGCCATTTATCGTTCCTTCTCCAATTCACTCTACACCTACTCCTCCACTATACAGACATCAGCAAGATCCGGTGTCGAATAATGAGTCGAGAATGGATACAAATCGTAAACATGAAGAAGCTAATTTGGGCTCTGAGAATGACAGTCGTCGGGCTAACACATTCAGGTGGATGCCGCCTATTGTGCATTCATCATCCACAGATGGCGATGATGATTCATCGTTTGTAGTTGACGGGATTAAGGTTGGGGTTGGGCAGATGTTTAACAGCAAAACGGAGCTTCGTGAGAAGTTATCAAATTTGGCACTAAGACGAATTAGGCCAGTTATTGCAGTTGATGGTTCTTTTTTGAAAGGAAAATATAGAGATACAATGTTTTTGGCTTCTTGTATGGATGGAAATCAACAAATATACCCCTTGGCATTTGGAGTTTGGCATTCTGAAAATGATGACTCGTGGAACTGGTTCATAAGACAGTTGTGTGATCATGTTGCACAAAATGTCCGAGATCTTGTTTTCATTTCTGACCATCATCGTAGCATTGAACGAGTTATTATAGCAGTTTTCCCTCATGCACTACATGGATTGGGCACTCATCATCTGAAGGGTAACTTGAAGGCAACTTTCAAGGACAAGACATTATTGGATATATACTACCGAACTGCAAGGACCTATCACTGTGTTGATTTCAACTATCATATGCGACAAATTAAATCGTATATGCCAGCAGCAGCAACTTATCTTTGAGAGACTGGAGTCGAGAAATGGGCACGTTCACAGTTTCATGGTCGACGGTATAACATCATGACAACAAATATAACTAAGTCGATGAACAGCTGCTTGCGACACCATCGATTCCTTCCAGTAACATTGTTAGGAGATTATTACCAGGTCAACTTGCAGCAATGGTTTAATGAGCCTCGACAGTTATTTGCTAACTCGGAATTACATCCCTCACCGTGGGTTAACAAGTTGATGGAAGAGCATTTAAAGGAGGGAGAACGTATGAAGGTTAGTGGTATCTCTCTTACTATGTATGAGGTTAGAGGCAATAACCATGTTAGCATTGTTGACATGCACGCTCATACATGCACGTTTCAGGTGTTTGATCTTGACCAGCTTTCGTGTGCACATGTATTAGCTATTTGTAAACATATGAATCTACTGACGTGCCATGATCATTATGCCCATTCGTATGCGATTGAAACATTACTACATGCATATGCTCTGCCAGTTGTTCCTGTTGGAGTTAGTGAGGATTGGATGGTTCTTGAGGAGGTTCGCTGTAGAGTGGTTCTACCGCCAGTCATGATGAGACTAGCCGATCATCTTTGGAGGAATCGAATCCCTTCCGTCGGTGAGTCTAGCTCATTTAGAACTTGCAGGCGATGTGAAAGTTTCGGACACAATCGTCAAACTTGCCGAAACCCAGTTCCACTTCATGACAAGGGATGATATCTACCAAATGTAGGCAATGAGTTATTTTGTTTGTGTAATATTATTTGTTTGCCAAAAGTGATGTAGTATATTTATTTTATTCCAATTTGTGGCTTGTTCAAATTAATAACTTTCATATATGTGATTTTGTCATTGTATAAAACATTCATGTATGAAACATTCATTTATGTGCTTCGTCAATATATGTAACATTAATGTATTAAACACGAATTTATGTGGTTTTTCATTAAACTAAATATTCGTGTATGAGATAAATTCTCCTTTATGTGCTGAAAAGTATTTATTAATTGTTTAGGTGACTATAACTCCAGAAGTAACATCAAAGAAGATCAACAGAGATGTGATCACGGAGCGCACTCGCCTTTACAAGGAGAAACACTTGGGTGAAAGAATTCTCACCTATATGATGGGCGTTACACTCTCTTTACGGCAATGTATTAAACTTGAATTTATGTGCTTCGTTAATGTATAAAACATATGTGTGTTGTGCCTAAATCATTCATTTATGAGTGCAATGGGACGAGGTACACCTATGTACTAATACAATACAACCAGAAAAATATGTATTCGCAAGTTTTCGTACTACTATACATGAAAAACATGTACGACTATACAAAAAATATCACTATACAATAATATGTACATATCCACAAACTATCTACCCAAAAAAAATGTGTAACTATACATAATATATACATGACATGAAATCATGGTACAGTCATGTTGGGCTGCTATTCAACCTTCACTAAATCAACGTCGGCATACGCAATGGTGGTCGGAACATCCGCTGACATAACATCAGCAGTCCCTGTGGTGGCTGCAACATCGGCAGGCACAACATCTGCAGGCGCTGTGAAGGCCCCAATCTCGACAAGCGCTGTGACAGTCGTGGTGGCCTCCTTTGCTTGTGGATGAACGTGATTAACCCAAAGCTATACCGCCATTCTCTTCTGCTGGCATTCGTCTATGAACGCCTTAATAGCTGTCAATGGAACACCCTCTGCTAAGAACTCGATGTACTTCAAATAGTTACGCCGCATGCTCCTCCCCTAGCCTCCTATTGTGGCACTTTGGTCTTATCCTCGATGCGCATAATGTCGTATGGGGTTGCAGGGTAGTCAGGAAGACCATAAACATCCATTGGCACCATACAGGGTATCAGCTCAGCCAGGCATCTGACTGTCTCTTTGATTGTGTCTGTGAAACTATTCCCAACACATGAGTCATATATGACAACGTCACGGCGATTCAAATCCACCTCAGTTGCCACCCAATGATCATCGTCGATGTTAACAGGGACATAGAGCTGAAAAGGAAATTGACACCATGGAAATCGATCACAACATTTCAAATAAAAAGGCGCATACTAACTCTTTGAATATAAATGTACTCACCATATCCACATCGACCCATGGTCTTCCAACGAGGGGCATCTCTCCTAGGACAAACTAGACCATATCGGCCTCGTTCACACAATGACTTCACTTTCAACCGCAATTTCATGAGTTCGGTTAGCACGTTGAAGGAATCAGAAATTAACTACAAATTCAGATGTTTATGAAATACATACCCAAAGTGTGGTGTCCAAGAAAGCAGACCTCTGGACACCAGGTAAGGCCATAGTGCGAGCTCTGCAGTGTAGCATCCACAAGTAGCTATCCATGTACTGAATACAGTAATAGTTATCAATAATAATTCAAAATGTATATTGCAATATTAGAGGAGACGAGAAGGACTTAAACTACCTTAGATGCAAACCAGTCTAACGGCCTCAGCAGCGTCTTGAAGAATGCATGATCAACGATGCAGACTCTCAAATCAATATCACCCTCCACGTCCCCCAGCCATGCATCAAAGGCCTCGACATCAACAGTTGCTAGGGGGCTCGTGGGTCAAATAGTGGATCCCGAGTCCACAAGACGAGATCACTGTCTGTATCCTCGGGGGGCTATTGATCTAGTCTCTCTACTGGCTAAACAATTGAGGCTTCTGACTGTACATGCTGATCGTCTGGGGCTTTCTCCTGTGGCTCAACCCTTGCCCTTTTCCTATCTAGTGGACTGACAAAGGGGCTCCGCTTATGCTTTCCCAAAAGTAATCGACGACCTTGGCGCGAAATGAAGCCCGTGAGAGGAGCATCGGCCACGAACACTCGGGTACATGGGTTTCGATTCAGTTGGCTACTGGCCTTCACTATCATCGCCTGAACCTCCATTCGAATCCTGCATGAAAGTAAACCTCAACGTTAGGTTAAGCATGGAAATTACAAAAGCTGATTTGTAACTTTTGCAACAAACCGTGTCAGCGTATCCGAAGTGGCCACCCAGCAGCACAACAACCTTAGGCAGAAGAGCTTTCTCCTCATGCATATGCTTATTCTCTGCCCGTAACAATGCAAGCTCATACAGAACTGTACTCTGAAACTCATCATGGATCGGCTACGCCTGTATGTCATTATTAACGATCACCTTCATAAACCAACGGAGCAGCAAATGTAAACGGATAAGTACAAATGTAAATTCTCATTACATACCTTCGGGCTTAGAGGGACATCGTGTACAGCAGGGGAAATGTCACGGTAGGTGGTCGCACAACCCGACAGAGGAATCGAATCGCCTACAGGTCTATAGTTGTCAAACGTCTTCGGCGTTGGATTGATGGGGGTATTAACTGTGTCCATATCTATCCTCACGTCAGGCCTATCGATGAGACTATGTCCAGCAGCATGAGCTTCTGATGGATCCTCCTAACCGTGACTCTCGTACGCTAGAAGTGTAGAACAAATGGGGGAAGAAGGAGACGGAGATCGCATACGGACATCACCTGTAGGACTAGATGTGTCTCGGCTGGCCCCGCATTAGGTCTAATAGAGGAACTCTGACTAGCAGAAGGCGGACTCTGACCAGCAGGAGGTGGAGTTGATGGATCCTTTATGGGAAGTGGCTCAATCGTCTCATCGAGCAATAATGGAGCATCCACAGATGTCGTCCAGGCTACATGTGCACGTCTCCGGATGTCAACTACTTCAGTGAGCCTAGTATACCAATGTGTCCTCTGCTCTGCCTCAGATGGCTCCAAAATGATGAGTGGACAAGCCTGCATCAATAAATAATCCATCAAATTAAACAGTGATTCGTTGTGACCTTATAAATAAGAAAAGTTCATAAGATAGAGGAACCTTACATACCTGCCTCCTAACTAGCAGGACATCACGTTTGACGATATCCTCCGACGGGGTCTTCTGTGTCTCCCACTTCAACAAGCACGGTATCCTCCCCTCTAAGTCCTTGCCCACTCGCCCATATGTCGCGCTAATGTATGGCACGACCTCGTACAACCAAACCTGAATAACATAAGGGTTAGTTAGTGACACTATGTATTTAAATTGTTAGGCTAGAGCAAATAATAAACACGTCAACACACTTGTTTTGTAGTATGTACCTAAATAACGTAAGGGCACCCTTCTAAGTTATATCTCTCTACCTGCTTCGTCTTCGCTTGGGCTCGCTTCTTATATTTTTCTAACCTACTGTCCTAAGCATTTTTCATTCCTTTAAGTGTCTTATCAAAAGACACCGAACCCTATGGATAATTGTTAAAATTATCCAGTGTGTTAACAAAATTTAACCACACACGGGAGATAAGTCGGTGTCGATCTCGTGCCATGAAAAAATGCTCCAGAACGTAGTGCAAGGTCAACTTCACAACATCCTCCTCTGGCATACAAGACACATTCAATTTCTGAAGTCTCCCATAGAATTCCCTGAGCTCTATGTCCTCACCCTCGAAGTACGTATCCAACAAAGGGCACGGATTCAACATAGTCAGTATTGGTGGCACCATGAAAGTAAATCTCAATCCTTTAACCAAACCAACCTCGTGGGCAGAAAAACGAATCACTCTTCCTACAAAGAAAGAAAAAAAAAACATAAGATGCCAATAATGTAACAAAAAAATAACTACAAATACCATATGCTCAAAAATAATATTTTTTAACTACATTATAATTCAAAACCATATTTTTACCTTCAATAAGGAACCACATCTCTTCATCGTACCCCATTGTGTTAACCTCCCACAGAACACATTATGCACCAACTAAGATGGAAAGGATAGCTCCCGAATGTCTAGGATAAACCCAAAACATGTATTACGAAACATGTCTTTTTGCCACTCACTCAAGTTCGCGCGAATCCATTTAATACAGTCCAGACCTGCCAAGTTTGTGATCACCGCATGGTAGTGCTCATCAAACGGTGTCTTCAGTGTGAGAGACAGTCCAAATTCATTTGCTATTTGTTTCAACTAGCAAATACAAGGCCGTTATAGTTAAATATGATGCAAAAAGAAAAAAAAACAAAGCTAGAACAAACAACCTGTCAAAACGCTCGACAAAACTCGACGCGCTCAATAAAGCTTGAAACATAAACCGACAACAAACCTATCGAATACCTTCAACCAACTATACGACTTTGTCGGATGTCAGATTATTCGAGTGTCGGATGCATAATCAGAATCCGACACTCGACACAAGCTTTCATTCGACATGTCGAGTGTCAGATACATGATTCGAGACATCGATATGTCAGTTTTCATGAAACCGACACTCGATGTCTTTGAAAATACACTGATATCGAGTGCCGGTTATGTATCAGACATGACTCGATAGGTAAGCGTTGAGAGTCGAGATGTATCGGATACACAACCGACGCTCACCATCGTCTACCTCGCGATGAAACCCGTCAGTTTCTACAGTTTTCATATACATCAAACCACGAAAAATCACCTAATAATACTATATTTATCCCTAAAAACACAGAATAAGTTCACAAATCCGACGGAAACTAAAATCCCTAATGTAGATTTCCTAAAAATTAAATCAAATCTAACGAAATAGAAAACAACCAAATAAATCACTAAAACTACGAAAAAACTGACGAACAAACGTACCTCAGTGTCGATTATTGCTTCTCTCTGCGTCGTCTTGCTTCTATACTCAGAAGATGCTGTGTCAGTTTACGTTTGGAGCGATGTCGAGGGATTTCGAAAATATATGTCTAAAGAGAGAAATAGGCTTTGGAAAAAAATTAAGTGCATAAAAGTATTTTAGTCTTTTTATCAAGAAAATATTTATGACATACAAAATTTTTAGGATATACCTAAATTTTCTAAAGGTCCATAATTCTACCTATTTTTACAATTTTCCCATTTTCAAACTCAATTTAAAACCAAATATTTAAATGATACGATTAGCAAAGAAGACATTTTTCTTCATTCTTATTCTCATATTTAAGTGTGAAGAAGCGGTAGAGGATGAATCAAAGGTTCCAGTTTGTGTAGATTTATGTTTGATTGAACGACTGTAAGGTTTTGTTTTGGTGATGGAAGTGGCATCTCCCGTTCAACCCATTTAGCAGTTGTGGGGGGTTGGTACTTCGACGGCAGTGGTAGAGCTAGAGATCGAAATACAGGTCCAAGGGAAGCATGGGCAGGTGGGGGTGGTTCAAGACCGAGTTGCCAAGGTCTGAAGCTATTGTTGATGCCATTGTTCCAACGAAGTCATTTTTTACCAACTTGGCTCGTGCCGCCTTCGGGCTTGGCGCCGCCGCCACCATCCTCAATTCCTCCTCTACAATGTCAACAGGGGTGAGCAAGCCGTGCTCTTTGACAGATTTTGTGGTGTGATCGATCAGACTGTGGGCGCTGGTGGTGTTGGTGATAGGAATTTTTAGGGGGTGGAACAGGTGTTGGTGGCGGCTGAAGCTAGGGGGTAGCAGAGCTACCGAATTTGCTTGTATTTTCTTTTAATTTATTTTATTCTTTTCATTGATTTTTGATTCTGTTCATAGAGTTGAGATTGGGTTGGTAGCATCAGTGGCTTTGGGACGGTGGCGTGGGTGGCGTGGATATTTTTGGATGCCTCATAATTTTTTATTTTATATTTTAGTAAATTTTGATAAATTAATTTGAAGATTTTGAATTGGAATGTTAATTTTTGGTATGAAATTTAGATATTACTCCTATTTGTTAATCTTTTTTTTAACAAAAAATATAATTATGGATATTATTGATTAAAAACGTTTAACATTTTTCTAACGAGGTTAAACTAAAACTCAAAAGTACTTGTCGGTAATATCTCATATAATATTTATAATAGAAGGGCAAATACGGTCAATAATTTTATTCTAATTTGACTTTAGCTATTTTGTCCATATATCAATGATTATCACTTAATTCTATTATTAATTGAACTCAAAATACAGTGAATAATAATTCTATGGTCCGTGCACACCGACCATTATCTTCCAAAACATTAATTAACCCATACATACGCACGACACAAGTTCTTGAATTGCAAATTAAAGCACTTGTAACGATACATTTACCAAATAAAATTTCAACACAGCTTTACTATGATTATTTTAGAAATCACAGCAATAATCATTGACCTTAGATTTCTCCATCCCAGAAGTCCTCGACTGATTTGTAAGGACCTTCAGCTGATACGAAGAACTCAGCAGGATTCCCCCTTGCCTGTGGTATTTGTTCAATCTTGTGTAGTTCTTCTGGACTAAACTTCCAATCAAATAGCTCAAGGTTTTCTTTCATTCTTTCTTTGTTAAAGCTCTTCACAAGTACACTTACTCCTTGCTCGTAAACCCATCGGACAGCACCTTAACATGCACGCCAAATTAACAAACCTCAGTTAAGTTGCGAAATAATGAGTATATGCAGAGACCGCAACTATTGTTGCTGTAAAAGACAAACAAAAATACGATACTTACAAAGTAATTATCCCAACTTGTATTTCACGTAATGTAATAATTGATTGGCTAACTCAATCCATAGATGACAGGATGATATAGATACGATTAACTATGCTGGCCAGATCAGTTATTATCACATTATGTGTAATGTAAAGCTGGAACGTTTACTATATGAGTTGTATTTTTACGCAGAGATTAATCTTATTCCCTTATACTTCAATCATTAACTGGAGCAACCCCTTTAAACCCTATATATGGGGCACGTTCAAGAACTCGGACTTATGAGATCTTAATATTACACAACAAGTAGTCACGGCTTGTTTCTTATTTCCCAAGAGCAAAATAAAAGTAAGTTTACGATTGCCAACTTCAACCAGTACCTGAGCAAGCGTTTTCCCCTTAGCCCTAGCAATCTCTTTCAGCACTTCAGAATCCATAACTCGGTTAGTTCCCCAAAGTGCTCCTTTGGCTCCTAATGGTGAGTAAGCTGTTATGTGGATGCCCTTTTCCTCACAGAACTCCCTCAGCTTATTCTGCTGCCAAAGTGGGTTCATCTCCACCTTACCAAAAAAACCAATTACGCATATATTTTAAGATTCAAAATAAATATTTCAAACCATAAAAACATACAAAACAATAATACTTTCTTAGAATAAATTCCTTACTTGATTGACAGCAGGAGGAATTTTTGCTGTAACAAGTAGCTTCTCAAGCTTCTTGCATGAGAAGTTGCTGACTCCTATGGCTTTGATAAGACCAAGCTTTTGACATTCCTCCATGTCCTCCCAAACAGACTCCAAATCAATTGGAACAATATCCTCTTTTGCAAACCCAAACCCTGTCCTCGTCCTTGGAGTCAGGCTTACTGGATAATGAATGAGATACAAATCCAGATACTCCAAGCCAAGATTCCTGCATTGAACAAATTCATGTTAAAGGTTTGTAGTGTATAAAAATAACTGTAAGAGATTGAAATATATGGTAAGGCAAAACTTCGAAAGACTTTTGCATTACTTGAGTGAATTTTGTAATGCAGGGAGAACAAGGCCACCGTGTGCGTTGTTGACCCAAAGCTTTGAAGTGATAAATAGCTCATCACGTGATTTAATGAAGCCAAGACGTAAAGCTTCAGCGATTGCTTCACCAAGAGAGTGCTCGCACTCATAAAGTGCAGCAGTATCAAAGTGTCTATAGCCAAGTTGAATTGCATAGAGAGCTGACGCTTTTACAGAATCAGTTGAGTTGAAAGGATATTCTGCAGTTCCGAAGCCGATAAGAGGAATGGTTTTGCCAGTTGAGGATAAGGTTGCCGAAGGAGTGGTCACCATTTTTTTAGGAAATTTAAGACTGTTTAAGTATTTGCTTAGAGAGTGAATTTCTCTATGAGGACCAATGAAGTGCTTTCTCGGTTTCTCCTGTATATAGATGCCTTTATAATAAGATACAACACAGATTTTTAATAGTGGCATTAACATTATTGTTAAAGAATATAGATAGAGTTGGCGGCATGATACTATTTTCTATTTGACTTTGAATTTTATCTATTTGATGAAATAAATAAATATATGAAAATTTTGCTACGTCCATCAAAATTATATTGTACATTATTGGTTCAAAACTTTACACTATCAATAAATTAGCAAATCTTATTACATTTTTTATAAATTAAATTTGAAAATACCTAACCCCTATATTTAAAAATGCCATTTTAAAGTCCAGGCACAGTCATATGACAACAATTAAGCAGCATGATTGATCTTCTGAAACTTTAAATAAAATGGTTTTGAATAAAACTCTTAACAAATTTTTGTGTGATTTCTGAAAAGGACCGCGGGGTGGGGCGGGTGGGGTTGGGGTTGGGGTTGGGTTGGGGTTTCGGGGAGTTTGTTTTTGTAACTCTAATGGAACTCTCAGAATATATAGAGTCTATACATATAAATTGTATCAAACACTAAAAAAAATAAAAAAATAAAAAATAATGTGAAAATAATGTGAAAATAAAATTAAGTTTTTTATACAATGATGAGTATAGAGAGTAGTATTAATTGTAAGTTGCAAATTCAATGATATCCACCATATACTAACAACAACATTTACCGAATTCAAGCATACACACGCTGTTTTCAGAATATCGATATTAACTGAAAGTACTTCTAATTAAAAACATGGTTATTGAAGCACTTTCCTTGAAGTTATATTATTTATATTACCAGAAATTTTACTCTCTTGCTGTAAGGAATATTGGGCCTTTGAGTCTAATTAATACAGATTGGCTGCTTGAATAGCTCTTTTCTGCATCAACCGGTCAACCTGATCACGACTTCAACACATCTTGTCAGTTGCAGTCTTTGTCACATATTGTTGTGGAAAGGATTTCATTCACCAGTGTATTAGTTGATATTTTAAACATATAACTGAAAGAAAAATAAGATATGACAACAGGTTCTTTGTAATGCACATAAATGTACGTTGTTGAATGATATTTTTCACAACGTGTATTTTTTGCGTCTTGTTGAAAATTGAAGCAATTGATTTTTAACAACGTGCATGGAAGAAGTGTTGCAAAAAATAACATTTCGCAACGTGCAAGAAACGCACGTTGTTAAATATATTAATTTCAGTAACACTCATATCCTGTATGTTGCTAAATGTCTTCTTCTATTTTTTAATTTAATTTTTCATTTTATGTTTATCTTATCAGAATTTTTAATGTTTAAACATTAAAAATTTTAAGAAATAGATGAAATTAATTTAAATTTAAAATTTTTGTAAAACAATAGTAATTTTATTTATTTATTTATTTAAATAAGTATTAAGAAATTAAAATGGTAAGATAAATATTTTTTAAATAATAGTATTTTATGGTTAAATATACTTATATAAATATTTAATTTAAGTAATAGTTATTTATATTTAAACCGATGCCGTGTTTTTGGTGAGCTCTTTTAACATAATATTGCAACAAATACTACACCGTTTTAGAGTCAACAACCAAAGAAACACTTTCATGGAACCGCAATAAAAAACTTTTCGTCTTTTCTCTTTACCCATTGGCCTGTCTCTCTTCTCCTCGTGCCCCAATCCTAAATATTGGCCTATCATCAAATCCTCTTGATATTCCACTCTATGCTCCTCACCACTGCTCACCTTCCACCATCACTACCATCTCTTCACACACAGTGTGCAGAACTTTGTCCATGCACAAACCTAGAATCGGAGCACGCTTGAAAATCTTCTCATTTGAGTGATGGTGATTCATTGAAGTGACAGTGGTTCAAACCCATCATCGGTTTCACTTTCAGTCCTAATTTCTTCACATTTTAATAAAGGTGTGTACATATTCAGTCTTAATTTCTTCACTCTTCTTTCTGCTTGCACGCCCTAATTTTTTTACATTAATTTCGTATTTAGATTGAAGTTCTACCCTAATTTTTTTTAAGCTTGATGTTCATTTGCTGCTACAACAAGAAGAGGAAAGACAATGAAGCTAGTCTTTGCTGCCTCCTCCTGGTCCTAAAGGTTTGTGCTTTTTCATATTTTCATTTACTTTTTTCCTTGATTTGTTTCCAGTTGCTTCAAGTTTTATTGATTCAAATCATTTTAGATTTTCATTTCAAAGATGTTTTTATTAATGTTTTAGCCGTGATCTTTGACTTTAATTTTTACTTTTCTTTAATTATATTTTGTTGTATAGAAATTGATGATAGAAGAAGCGAAGAGCCTGCAATGGATTGAATTTGAAACAATCTTGCTCTTTTTGGCATTCTCGTGTTTAATAAAATCTTACTTTATGGAAAGCCTACCAACCCCATATATTCTAATTTCTTTATAGTTGGTGGGATGTTGTCATGATCATGTTTTGTGGTCTCCACCCACTCTGGCTTTTTAAAGACTTTTTTGACAATTTGTTACTGAATCTTTTCATGGGATCTGATTTGGGCGGTGCTATATATATATTTTTTTTAATTTCACGAAAATTGATTGATAAATTTCAACTAGTTTTGTTAAGACAATTCAATTGTCGTATATTAGATTATATTGAATATAATTATTGGAATTGTTGACGGTAAAAGGACCACTAAACTTGTATTGTTCTTTTGACAATTTGGTGCCAATTATCGAAAACACTTTTCTTGGTTGTTTATGTATATTTGCATGCCAACTTACCATCAGTCATGTTTTTGGTTTCTATTAATTGGCTAATATGGTTATTTTAAGTCACTATGGTTTTTATTAGTTCCTCAATCTTTTAATCCTCTTTTGTAGTGCTATATATGTAATAACGCTTTAATTATCCAGTTTATTGGACTGAGTTGCCACTTAAATTATTTCCTGAACATGGTTTTCTGCTTTCTTACATACAAGCAAGTGAATTTTAGAGTGAAGAGGAAAACATTGAATGATATTTTTATTAGCTCATAATTTCAATACATTCATAGCCATATATATATGTCGAGGAAAAACAATAAAAGAGAAAATAAGATACGACAACTTCCGTGTGAACATCATATAAAAAAATGAAAGTCATAATGCTTTTTGAGTCAATGTTGGACTTGTGATGAGTTGTCAGCTAAGTGTCACGAGCTTAGAGGTTTGCGTAGCACGCTCGTGCGACACTTAGGCAACTTGACTCGAAAGTTGCTAAGTAAGCCTTGATGCTAGTCTTCTCGCTCAAGGAGAAGAAAGGACTGTTGAGCCGAAGAACCTGTAGGCAAAGAAGAGAAGAGATGGAGACAAGAATTGCTAAGCAAAAGAGCTTTGTATTACACAAGAATGCTTGCTTACAACTTTTCTTGGATTTGTGGATTTGTGGGATTTATGTGGATGATTTACAAATGAGACTTGGAGAGGTTTATATAGTGAACCACCTCCCAAATGAATGGCCTAGATCTAATGCATCTAAAGGTCCTAATTCACTATCTAGAATGATCTACTAGGCTTTACAAAAATAGATAAGTACAAAGGAATATTCCTATAATATCCTATTTTTCTAGAGAATTCTAGAAGATGGGCTTGGGCTTGCAACTTTCTAGAAGCTAGGCCAAGCCTTACACATATTTGGGCTCTCTAGCAAGTAAATTGGGCGGGTCGTAACATTCTCCCCCACCTAATTCCGCGACGTCCCCGGCGCGCTCTCATCCTTGTAGCGTTGGATATGCTTGCTAAATTGCCACAAGGTGTCTTCGCGTTCCCAACTTACCTCACTATCCAGAAGGCTTTTTCACTTTACCAAGTACTCAATGTATGGTGGAACTCCCCTCCTTCGAATCACTCGGTCTGCAAGGATGTACTCCACGTCCTTATCGAATGCGGTGACAATGGCTGTGTGTGCTCTCTTGGACTCACTTCTTATAGGGTCTACCTTGTCTTCATGATAAGGCTTGAGAAAACTCACATGGAAGACCAGATGGATCTTGAGATTAGGTGGCAATCGAACTTTGTAGGAGACTTCACCCACTGTCTTGACAATTGGGAAGGGACCTTCGTATTTTCGCACCAACCCTTTGTGCACTTTGCGAAGCGATTTGAATTATTAGGGTAGGAACTTGACGAGTACCAAGTCCCCTTTTTGAAATGAGAGGTGTCGTCTCTTCGTATCCGCTCATTTCTTCATTTTCTTGGTGACCTTGTCTAATCATGCTCGCGTGATGTCGGCTTGTTCATGCCATTCCTTTGCGAGCTTGTATGCCGCTGGACTCTTCCCTCCATAGGTTGAGGCTATGCCATGTGGAGTCATAGGTTGTTGTCCCGTCACAATCTCGAACGGACTCTTACCCGTTGCCTCACTCCCTTGGAGATTATGTGATAATTGGGCAACGTCTAGCAACTTTGCCCAATCATGTTAGTGAGCACTCACATAATGCCTCAAGTATAACTCAAGTAAGGCATTGATGCGCTCGGTTTGCCCATCAGTTTGGGGATGGAAGCTTGTTGAGAAGCTCAAGTCAGTCCCCAACATTTTGAAGAGCTCTCCCCAAAAGAGTCCCGTGAAGCGAGGGTCACGATCACTCACGATGTTTTGTGAGACTCCCCAAAGCTTCACGATGTGCTTGAGGAATGCTCGAGCGGCTTCATCCGCGGTGCAATCCGTAGAGATGTGTATGAAGGTGGCATATTTGCTAAATCGATCAACTACCACCATTATGCTTCCATACCCGTCAGATTTTGGCAAGGCCACGATGAAGTCCATCGAGACGCTTTGCCATGGCCTTTCTGCGATGGGTAGGGGTTCGAGCAACCCAGTTGGACGTTGGTGATCAACCTTGTCTTGTTGGCACACAAGACAAGTCCTTACATAGCCCTCCACGTCTTCCCGCATTTGAGGCCAATAATAGGAATCTTGCACGAGTGCAAGGGCTCGTGCCATACCTGGGTGACCAGCCCACTTGGAATCGTGGCACTCCTTGATGATTTCCTTCCGCAAGTTCCCATGTCTTGGCACGAAGAGGCGATTCTCGGTTGTGAGGATTAGCCCTTTGTCAAGCCAAAAGCGTCGTGTATTCCCCTCACTTGCCAAGTTCAAGAGATTCTTGGCTATGGGGTCATGCTCTAGGCCTTGTTTGATGTCGTCGATGAGCACACTTTGTGGACAACTCATGCTCAGAGTGGCAAGTTTTACCTTGCGACTTTGGGCGTCGGCCACGACGTTTGTCTTACTCACTTTGTACTTGAGCGAGTCTTTGAGTTGTTTCTTTAACTCCGTACATTTGGGTGGCGCCATGCGGTAAGGCGCCATGCCTGGAGGCTTAGCACCGAGTTCTAACTTGATTTGGTGATCCACTTCCCGTCGTGGTGGCAACTTCTTTGGAAGCTCTTGGGGCATGATGTCCTTGTACTTGTCAAGGATGGATTGGACTTGTCTTGGCAAATGGGTCATTGGCAAAGGTAATGTCCTCACCATCGATTAGTTCTCGAATGGTGGTAAGGAAACTTGGATCCATCTTCATTCCCCGTTTGAATTGTAGTGCGGTTAGCATCTTGCTTTCGACCTTCGCTACCCGTTTTGCCATTACCGTGCATGATTGACTCCCATCGAGGATGTTGAGGGAGTTAGAAGATGGTATGGGGAAGGCATGGACTTGGTCAAAGAATTCCATGTCAAGCACTACTTGAAAGTCGTCCATGGACGATGGAGAAATCAAGCTTACTGTTCCATGTGCCAAGTTGTACCGTCATTGCTTTGGATACTCCCAATATTACCGTGGCGGGTGAATTTACCACCTTGATGGTGCCTCCTCCATTGACATATTTGAGGCCTAACCGTTTGGCCTCTTCTTCAGAAATGAAATTGTGCGTGGCTTCTGTATCAAGCATCACAAGCATATCCTTGTCGTTGATGGTGGCACTCATATACATGAGACCCTTTTGGATATGTGCAGGTCTCTTGAGTGCGCCAATTGTGCGGAGAGAACCCATCCCTGCTTGAGGCCCCTCATTCTGTACGCCCTCTTGTTGAGCGGCTAGGGCGTTGAGAGCCTTCCTCTTTGGGCAATCCCACACCCAATGAGGACCATCATAAATAAAGCAAGGACTTTTAGGCTTAGGGACATCGGACTTACTTTTGTTAGGTGTGTCTCGCTTGTCTCCCCTGGATGGTTTACGTGCATCACCTTCCTTTCGAGTATTGTTCTTCTTGGTGTTCCGCTCTCCCCCACCTTTTCCTTGGTTGGTCTTCCTCTCCTTAGATTGGTATGTGTAGTCTATGAGGGACTCAGCCACGGCTATGGTGTCATCAAGGTTTTGCACGCCATGCCTCTCGAGCTCGACCCTCGCCCAGTCCTTGAGTCCGTCAAGGAATTAGAAGAGAGAGTGCTTTTTAGACATGTCCTCGATCTCGTGGATGATGATGGTGAACTCCTTGATATATTCTCGAATCGTGCTGCTTTGCCTCAAACGGCAGAGGCGAACCCTTACCTCCTTCTCGGTATTGCCAGGAGAGAAGTACTTTTGAAGTTCTCTCTTGAAGTCCTCCCATGTGCGGAGGGATAAGATGCCTCTGCCCACATCGCCATGCTTTCGACGCCACCATAATTGGGCTACATCTTGTAGGAATGTGGATGCAATGCTGATCCTCGAAGCATCATCATTGAGACGTTTGACTTCGAAGTATTGCTCCAAGCCAAATAAGAAGTTCTCAACTTTCGTGGCGTTGCGAGTGCCATTGTATGTGGCAGGAGTAGGCACGTGCATGGTGCTTAGCCCACTTGGGTAAAACGGGTTAGCACAGTCACATTGATGCTTCTTTCATTCCGTGTGAGATTCATCTACCTCCTCACGAATTGCTCGCAACTCATGCTCCACAAAGGTCCGCAAGCCCACGAGCTCTTGTGTAAGGTTGTGTAACTCCTTTTCATAGGCATTACTAAACTCAAGGATGTTGGACTTTGTTGCTTGGGTGTTTTCTTCATAATCTATCTCTAGGCCTTCGAGATGGTCGGAGAGGCTCTCAATTGCATTGTCCATCCCCGAGCTGGCTTACTCTAAGCTAGCAACACGAGACTCTAAAGACTCTGAGGGTGGAGCTTTGGACTTACATCGTTTTCCTTGTTGGCGTGGTTGAGGTTGCTCCTCTCGTCCACGAACTTGCTCCTCCATGGTCACTTCAAGGTCAGATGCCATGCTCTTATGCTCGAACTGTGCTCTGATACCAACTGTCACGAGCTTCGAGGTTCGCGCAGCATGCTCGTGTGGCACTTAGGCAACTTGACTCGAAAGTTGCTAAGTAAGCCTTGATTCTAGTCTTCTCGCTCAAGGAGAAAAAGGACCGTTGAGCCGAAGAGCATGTAGGCAAAGAAAAGAAGAGATAGAGACAAGAATTGCTTAGCAAAAGAGCTTTGTATTACACAAGAATGCTGGCTTACAACTTTTCTTGGATTTGTGGATTTGTGGGATTTATGTGGATGATTTACAAATGAGACTTGGAGAGGTTTATATAGTGAACCACCTCCCAAATGAATGGCCTAGATCTAATGCATCTAAGGTCCTAATTCACTATCTAGAATGATCTACTAGACTTTACAAAAATAGATAAGTACAAAGGAATATTCTTATAATATCCTATCTTGCTAGAGAATTCTAGAAGATGGGCTTGGGCTTGCAACTTTCTAGAAGCTAGGCCAAGCCTTACATATATTTGGGCTCTCTAGCAAGTAAATTGGGTGGGTCGTAACATAAGGCAATTATCTCAACAAAGCAAAGCTAAGGATATGATTATGGTAAGCTCATGTTTTTTGTTTGACATACACTTCAATCTAATATTTTCGTTTATTATTTAAGAATTAGAATTATGACACTACAATGGTTCCTTACTTACATGTGGTCATTAAAAAAAAAAAGAAAGAATAATCTTGCCTTTTTTTGTTGTTCTACAGGTTACTATTGCTTCTCTTATTATTATTATTATTTTCTTATATTGCGGCTGTTAGAGTTTTTTTTATTTGCTTTTCTATTATGTGGTGCTTTGGTTGATGAAAGGAGATTATTATAAGTGGCTACTGCATGCTAGCATCTTTTATTTGGGTTTTTAGATAATGGAGTTGCTTGGTTTTGAAGTTTGTTTTATTATTGTGTATGTTGTACATATTTATATGTTTCAATTACGATATTTAAGCCCATAAAGATGATCTATGCATGTGGCCATGTTTAATGTTTACTCTTACTTCACTTTTAAATAATTTATTATATTTATCCACACATTCTTTCTTCTTTGCTTTATAAAGATGATGTATGCATGTGGCCATGTTTAATGTTTTCTCTTGTTTTATTTTAATAGTGTTTAATATGTTCGTTCACCTGAATGGGAAGGGTCGAATAATTTGGTGCTCTTAGAGTTCACTTTGAGGCCTTAAATTCAGGTGAGTTCGGGCCTCATCACCAATTGGGAAAAGTTAGAAAACAAAGAGGCAGAATTTTCAAAGGCAAAATTCTGAACAGATGAGGATTTCAAAAATTGTAAGATTTGTTGTACTTCTCAAATTTATATATGTTAAACTAGACATTTCAAGGGTTTCTTTAAAGTTTATTTTGTTGAAAAATATTGAGTATTTGATTTGTTCTGAATTTTTGAAAATTTCAATTTTCTGCAGGAAGTTAGTTTTACAAAACGTATTTAAGGTACCTAGACATTTCAGAAAATTTTGGAATCTGGTAGATTTGTTGATCTTCATGTGTATTTTAATTATGGAAATTTTTGTGATTTTATGATTTAAGTGTAATTTCTTATGTATTTTTAAATTAAGGAAGGTTAGTTTTTAGAACTATGTGAAAGTTTTGATATACTCTAAAACTTAAATTATTTGAGGTATTTGTAGAATTCAAAATGCTATGAAACTTTACATGATTATATTGTATAGGTCTATAAGATCTTTGTAAAATCTTAGATCATTTTTATTATTATATTTTTTATTAAAAATCAGAGAACCTATGTCACTCTGTTTTTGGTTTTCTCTTATATATGTTTATTCTAACTCTCCCTTGACTCTCTTCATTAGGTCTTTTGTTTCATGACAATAATTTTTGGTTATTGTTACTTGTGTTTTTTTCTAATTAAAAGCCCTTAGATTTAAGTGAATTGACCCTAACATTGTGGACATTTGCATAGTCACTTTAAAAGTTTAGGTAAATACTGTTTCAAAAGGAAAGTTTAGGTGTCTGATCCGACTGAAAAGAATCTAACCCCATACTACTAGTATGCTTTTAAAATTGGAAAGAGAATGACTGAATGAAACTAAGATTTTTAGCTTTTTATCTCTTATTGCCTCTTCACAATCATACCACCAGGTCTATCTTGTCTTTGGGTACTCCTTTTACTTGCATACCTTAATAGCAAAATCTTTGAAGCATCTTTTCTTATATTTAGGGCCAAGTGAAACATAACCCAAGAATACAATCATATTGCCATATTCACGAATTAGCAGATTGGCTTATCTCCTAGGGAAGCCTACTCTTGTCTGTTTAATAATTCTTTAACCTGTGTACTTAGCTATGATATGGTTAATTTCTTTGAAACTAATTTTATGGTGTTGTGCTGTGCATAGGTTGCAGATATGGAGGAGAGAGGGAGGTTTTGGGGGTGATAAGAGGGTGTGTAAAGACAGTGAAAAAAAAAAGGAGCTTCAGGTTACGTGATTGGCTTACCTTCATCCATCAAGTTGCTTGAATAAGATGATAACCATAAACAATACATCTCAAGCTTAATGATGTTATACTTGTTTTCATTTTCTCTAAGTCATTTTGGATTGTACCATATATTTGTTACAAGTACTTGTATTTTTAACATTTGTGATAATATTTATCGTAATATAAATTTGTACTTCTATTATATATTATGTTTTATTGGATAATTTATATAATAATGTGCATGATTACAAATGAATAGGTATTATCAATTAACTAGAAAAAAAAGAAGTTTAATTATAAATATAATATTTTACTGTAACAAATAAATAGCAATGAGCAGTGCTTGGATATTATAGAACTTTTAGCAACGTGCAATGTCTATTGCTAAAACTCTTACTATTTGACATTGAGACATATAATGCATGTTGCTAAAACTGTTTTACTGTTTGAGTTTTCGCAACGTGCAATGCGTGTTGTTGAAACTCTATTACTATTTAACATTGAAACATACAGCAACATGCATTGCATGTTGCTAAAACTATTTTATTGTTCAAATTTTTGTAGCACGCAATGCGCATTGCCAAAAGCCATTTTGCAACGCACATAATCTCATTTTACAACAAGCACGTGCGTGCTGCAGAAAGTTAGGGACTTTTCATAGCAGCAAGAATAGCAACACGCAAGCGCGCGTTGCCAAAGCCTTTTAGCAACGCAAAATTTGCCTTGTCATAGCCTTTTTTTTGTAGTGTATATAAAAGAATTTTGAGTCTAGTTTTCACAATTTGTTAATGACTAATGAGTTTTTGGGTTTCAACTTGAGACAGCATATGAATGGCTTATATATAATTGATGTAAACTTGATTTCCTGTTCTCATTAAGCTTATTAACAATATCTTGAAGTGTTGGATGATTGAACCTTAAGAATTACATATTATGGCCTCCGAACCATATTTGATTTGGCCTGTACACCCGCTCATTATAATCTAGCTCCATTGTATGATCTTTTCATAATTGATCCTTTCACATCAATAGAATACACGTATTTGAACATCAAATCACATACATTTATGAACAAAAAATTAGATGAGTGCGTGGCAAGAGTGTTTGGTATCTAATTTCAGCACTAGGATTAGGGTTGGCAACTTTCCCCGGTTGGGACGGGGACCCGGATTTTCCCCGCATGGGTCGGCCGGGGAAAAACCCGAAAATCCGGGGATTGGGCCTGGGAACGGGGATTACTAAGGACACACAAAATGCATATAAGGAGGCTTGAACTCATCACCTACAACTTGAATTTCTGGTGGTTAACCACCAAGCCACTCGCCTCATTAGACTATTTTTTGTACACAATTTTTATAATATCTTTTCCTTTTATATATTTAATTAAAAGTAGTAACTGAGGCAGCTGGGATTTGAAACTTGGCCACCAAAAGTCGTCCACCTGTTTTGCAGGCAACGCTAGCCGCGTCCTCCCTGCAAGTTACGCAACATTATGATATTTTAGTCTATCCAAAGCGTAGAAAAATTAAAAAAAATAAAAGCAGGGATAATCTGGGTTTTTTCCCAGGTGCGGGTGCATCATCCCAGCACCTACAAATATGCACACTCGGAAAAACCCGAAAAAATTTGGAGATTTTGCGGGGACTGGGGATGAATTTTTTGGTCCGGTGCGGGTGCGGAAACGCCAAACCCGCACCCGCACCTGCACCCGGATTTTGCCATCCCTAACTAAGATTTTTGGTAAGAATGGTTGGTGTGTAAACCTTGGTTTGCCTGCCTCTTTTGTTTCTTTTCGAATTATTTATAGAATTTGGATGGAGCTTATGCAATAATATTGGTCACTAAAGTTTGCTATTGGTGGTTCTTCTGATTTGAACAAGTTGATTTAATCTGCTTTGCCAAATGTGTTTAACAATAATCTTAATTACATTATTTGCATACATTATTTTAATTTTCATACTTTATATCTATGAATATTAGCAGCAGTGTCCTGTATGTAAGTAATATATTTCTTAAGGTGAGGCTGTTGGAGAAAAAAAAAGAAAAAGAAAAACTTATTCGCATCCATATTTTTAGATATATTTTAAAATCTTAATTTTGATCCGTTTTGTGGTCGTGAAAATTACAAATGCCTATAACTATACAAAATATTTATAAAAAAATCACGGAGATAAAGTTTTTAAAGAAAATACTTTTATTAGAGTAATAGTATACTTACAAAATCTATATATAAGATTAATGTAATCTCATTTATTTAATATCACATTACTTATAAGCATTTAATTAGTCCATTGATTTTCTTATATCTTTTATTTACTTAATGCCAAATCAATTTTGTATGTAAATTTTTTATTGAATTTTATTAATAGATGTGACATTATTGTTGAAGTTATTAATATATCAAATATATTAAAATATATTATTTATATTTAATATCATAATAAATTTTCTTTGAAATAACATTAATATTTAATATATTCAATTTATATCTTATTTAAAGCAAAAACAAAAAAAAAAGAAAAAAAAAAAGAAAAACAACCAAACCGATAAGGCAAGGTAAATAAAATGAAATCTACTTTCTCAACTTTCAATGTACAAAGTCGGAGACTTGGAGTGCTGCGTCAAAATCATCACTCAGCATCACAGACCCCTACAATCGCTTTCCCTCGTCCCCTTCCCTCTTCTTCAATTTGAGATGAGTTGTTTGAGGGTTAGGGTTTCAACTCTTTGTCAACTTGCCAGCCGTGGTCTCGTTCTAGACTACACCACCAGATTTCAATCTTCCTGAACACCTTCTCGCCGTGATTACAGAACTCATATTTACATGTACAAGGAAAGTCTGTAAGTTTTTTCCATCTTCATTTCATCACCATTCTGTGATCCTTCCTTCTATATCCTGATCTCTCTCGTTCCTGCCACAGTAATCCTTCCCTTCGTATAGATTTTGATTCTTATTTTGATGCCTTAGTAGATCCACCACCGAGAATCCAAATCTATGCTGGAGGACTTTCCAAAGTCCAAACAAACCGGTAAATCAACAACACATACATTGCTATCTCTGTTCTCCAACACATAAATCTCAGTTAATGTTCAATCTCTCCATCTATTCAATGAAGTCCACACTTTGGAAGGGGCTTATACAAAAGAGTAGCAGTTGAAAGCAGTTTTTATCAGAATCATTTCGATTTCTTAGGGAACATATATGTTCCTCTAATGTATGGTCCGTACAACCAGTTGATTAATGTATGCATTATAGTGTGTGTTCGTGTTAAGTCACTTTTTCGAACCAATTATTAAATAAAAGGCAATATATGTTGATCGATTTGAGGACAAATCACTGTTTCTGGGAGTTGGTTATTGTAGCTTCTTTGTTTCAACTAGCTGAACAGTTATCCGGATGTAAACGGAATTGTGTAATATTTGCGTTGGAGGACGATATGCGAGCTATTATGAGATTTCTACCTCCACCAACGCGGATCTGCCTTGAATGTCAACATTTTTTTTCATCTTTCTTGTTGTTTATTTTTTATATGATATTTGTATTTTCCTCTAATTTGCATTTATGTTAATCATCTTCTGCTTTTAGAAGAGGAAGTTCCGTATTTGCAGCAAATTTTGCAATACCTTCCCGGGTTATTTTCCCAAGAAGTTTTTTGTTCATTTCTTTTGACTAATGACTCAAAAACTTGGTTATTGGTAAATTTTACTTATGGATAATAGTGTGAAAATTAAAGTTTCTAGCAAAATATGGATACAGATAATACTAAATTGTAACTTGTAAATTGAATGACATCCACCTAACCACAACATTTGCCAAATTCAATCATGCACGTGCTGCTTTAGTTTTACATTTGAAGTTCTTCCAAAAACGTTGTTAAACACAGTACACTGATCCCTGCATCAGGTTATGTTTACCTAAATTTTTACTCTTTCTCTAAGAGATGAGCTTTTGAATCTGATATTATAGGTTATTAGCAGCCTGAAGAGCGTTCTGACCTAAACATCTTATTAGTTGCGGTATTTATTATAAACGGTGCATAGGCTTTTATTCACCAGTTTAAATGCTAGTTTAGGCATTAAAGAACTCTGAATAACTTGATCTAAAAAGTTAGGTTTTCTGGTTTTGAACTTCAGAGCAAATGTATGAATTATGTATGCCAACTTGATCATCATTTCAGCACTAGGAATTTTTGGTAAGAAGGGTTTTATGTAATCCTTGTTTGCGCTTCCCTCTTCTGTTTCTTCTCCTATATAAATCTGATGGATCTTATAAGCCCAATAACTTTTGTTGGGGGCGAGTCTGATTTGAGCAAGAGTTTGATTTAACTTGCTTTGGCTAATATGTTCAACTATAATAAAATCTTAATTTCAACTATCTACCATTCTCATATAAATTGTCGATCTAATTAGAGTAGCCAAACCATTAACAGCCCTTGTTCATTATCGTTAGATCTTAATAAAAGAAAGGAAGATCCAAGTACCATTAATAATAAGTATAATTATTATACAACTCCGATGTAATCATGAAATTACTAATTAAACTTATGAAGACAATATTGAATTTTCCTGAAATTAAGAAAGCTTGAATGTAAAAATTATATATACTTTCAAATTAAAAAAAAAACCAACTAACATTGACGAAATATTAATACAAATTCATTCTTCCAACTTTATACATATGACACTAATAAAAGATTATAATATAATTAATTTTAATTAAAATAATTAGTTTTTTTTTAAATTTATATCTTTAGTCATACTATATCAAAAAAAATTGATAATAAAAGTATTATTCTAATGTAACTGTTAAAGTTAATATAGAACATGTTACTATTTTTATGTTATTTATTCCTATTTTTATGTAACTACTGGTTAGTCAATGTTGTTTATTGAGTCCTAAATTGTAGCATTTAGTGGAATGTTTTTAGGAGTGATATAAGTGATAGTGGTCATGGGTTGAGGAATTACTTAGTGGTACTAATATTTAGGAAGACATTAGTAGTGGTGGTCATAGGTTGAGTTAGTGTCTTAGTGGCACTAATGTTTAGGAGTCATGTTAATCTTTTTATGCTTATATAAAGGCTTATTTCCATTTCAATAATTCAAGTAGAATTTCTTCATAATATAGTATTTTATTTTGGGCTTACCTCTCTTACTCTAATCAGTATTGAGAGAAGTTCCAAATATGTTTGCTCAACATTTTAGTGTTTGTACATTTATTTTGTTTGTCGTGTCTTATTTAAATCAACATCTGGTATCAGAGCCAGGTTGTTTTTAGAATGGCAAACAATACTAGTTTGGTTTCTACACAACCAACAATTCCTCTATTTCAAGACACTGGGTATGATGTTTGGAGCATCAAGATAAAGACTTTTTTTATCTCTCAAGATTTATGGGAGCTGGTGAAGAATGGCTACTCAGATGAAGAAGTTTCTGCAAAGAATCTCAAGACATCTGGAAGAAAGATGCCAAAGCCTTGTTTGTCATTCAACAAACTGTTCTTGAATCCATTTTTCCACGTATTTATGTGGTAACAAAGGTGAAGGAGGAATGGGATGCATTATAGAAAGTGTATCAAGGTAATGCAAAGGTGCTCAATGTGAAGCTTCAAACACTTAGTAGAAATTTTGAAAATTCACTAATGAAGGATAGTGAGTCAATTCATGATTATTTTTGTTCTTTGATGGAAATTGTGAATCAAATAAGAAAATTTGGTAAGAATTTATCTGATAAGAAAGTTGTTGAAAAATTTATGAGAAGCTTGCCTTTTAAATATGATCATATTGTGGCTACAATAGAAGAATATAAGGATTTAAGTGTACTAACGGTTGATGAGTTGCTTGGTTTGCTTCTATCTCATGAAGATAGGTTCAAAAGATATGATGGGCAAGTTGTGGAAAATGCTTTTCATACTAATTTGCATATTTCCAACGAAAAGCTAAGCAATACCAACAATGGAAACAATAAGAAAGGGCGTGGAAATAACTATTCTTCCGATAAGAAAGGAGGAAAAACTTTTGGCCACTTAGGTAACAATCAACAACAAAATGAGAATGGTAGCAAAGGTAAGAGTAGTAATCAAAAGTTTCAACGTTATTATTACAACAGATATGGGCATATAGAATGATATTGTAGGCCTAAACAACAGCAAACAAATTTGTTGAAGAGAAGAAAGAAAAGGAAGAATCTAGAGTTTATTTTTTGTTTGCTATTCTACTAATGAATTGTCTCATGATATTTGGGACATTGATAATGGATATAGCAACCATATGTAAGCAAATTTGGAGTCTTTTGTTAGCTTGGATAAGTCAAAAAATATTCAAGTTAAGATGGGTGATGGAACAATTAGAGAAGCTCATGGTAGTGGCATTGTGAAAGCAAAATCGAGTGAAGTAAAAAAATGTTTTATTTGTTGCTGAGTTAGAGACAAATTTGTTAAATGTGGGGCAATTTTTGTTGGAAGGTTTCTCACTTGTTTTTGAAGATTTAACATGGTTTGTGTTTAGTGACAAGGCTAAAAATAATTTGTTGTTGAAAGTTCCTATTGCCAAGAACAAAATTTTTCCTCCTATTCTTGATAGTGACACGCTTGCTTGCAAGGCTTCATTATTAGAGGATAGTTGGTTGTGACATCTTAGATATGGGCATCTGAATTTTGGAAGCTTGGAAATTTTGTCTCAACAAGCTTGAGTAGTGGGTTTGCCTAGCAAAATTGAGCATGTTGTTGACAAATGTGAAAGTTGTGTGTTTGGAAGGCAGCATAAAATTTCCTTCCAAAAGGAACAGCAAGAAAAGCTACTAAGCCAATTGATTTATCATGTAGACCTTTGCAGGCACATGCGAGTTTCTTCCCTTAATAACAACTTATATTTTGTTGTTTTTGTTGATGATTTTAGCAGTATGCCATAGGTGTATTTTGCTAAAGACAAATCGGATGCTTTGCCTTTTTTCAAGAAGTTCAAGAATCATGTTGAAAAGCAAAGCAGATTCTCCTTGAAGATTTTGAGAATTGATCGTGGTGGTGAGTTAATTTCCAATGAGTTTGACACATTTTGTGAAGAATTTGGCATTGGAAGGCAACTGACAGCTAGCTATATGCCCCAACAAAATGGAGTAACAGAGAGGAAAACAAAAGTCTTGTAGAGATGGCTAAAAGCATGCTCAAAGCCAAAGATCTTTCAAAGAAATATTGGGTAGAGGCTGTCCACACTGCAACCTATATCCTTAATAGAAGTCTCACATCTGCATTTACGAAACCAAACTCGTTTAGAAGCTTGGAATGGATGAAAGCTGAAGGTAACACATTTTAAGATTTTTGGTTGTATTGCATATGTTTATTTACCTTTTCAAAAGCCACATAAACTTGATGACAATAGCATGAAATGCATATTTGCGGGATATAGTAATTAGACAAAAGGATATAGACTTTTTAATCCTCTCACAAAACAACTAATTATTAGTCATGATATTGTGTTTGATGAGAGAAATTCTTGGAATTGGGAAGAATTATAACAATCTCCAAGTGAAATTTTTGAGAATGAGGTAAAACATGACATTCAAATTGGAGAAGGCTCAAATTCATCAACACAAGAGGCAACCCACTTACTTTACCGAGTTCCTCATCTCTAGAAACACCTCCAATGAAGATGAAGGCTTTGGAAGAAATATACGAGCAATCTGAAATGTGTCAATTCACTCAAGTTACTAAGCCAAGTATTTTTAAGGAAGCTATGAAACATAAAGAATGGTCTGTAGCAATGGATGAAGAAATCAAGGCATTGGAGAAAAATAAAACGTGGGGGCTTATAGACTTACCCGATGACAAGGAAGTTGTAGGGTAGAAATGGATCTATAAGACAAAATTTAGATCAGAAGGTTCAATTAAAAAATTCAAAGCAAGGTTAGTTGCCAAGGGCTACATGTAGCACAAAGGTATTGATTTCAATGAAACCTTTGCACCAATAGCAAGATTTGATGCTATTAGAACTGTCTTAGCTATAACAGCTCATATGAAATGGAGTATCTTTCAATTTGAAGTCAAGTTTGCATTTCTTAATAGTCCCAAGGTTATGAAATTTCAGGCGAATAAAACAAAGTTTATCGATTACAAAAGGGACTTTATCACTTAAAACAAGCCCCAACGGCTTGGTATGATCGAATCAATGGTCATTTCAAGCAAAATGGGTACAAGAGAAGTGAAAATGAGCATACCTTGTATGTCAAAACAAGAGGTACAACTGAGGTACTTATTGTTTTTCTCTATGTTGATGATCTTATTTATATTAGTAATAGTGTTGCTTTGATGGATCAATTCAAGTCTATTATGGTTAATGAATCTGAGATGACTGATCTTGGCTTGATGAATTATTTTCCTGGACTAGAGGTGAAACAATGTCATGTTAGATATTTTCTTTCTCAAGAAAATATGTAAATAATTTTCTTAAGAAATTTAAATTGAAGGATTGCAGCCCGGTAAAAACTCCTATGAACTCCAACAAAAAATTTAATTTGACTGATGGGGAAGAAAAATTGATGGTCATATTTATCAGAGTTTAATTAGGAGCTTATTGTATCTAACAAATAGCCGGCTTGATATTATACAAGCTACTTGCCTTTATTCAAGGTTTGTGTAGAGTCCAAGCAAAATTCATTATGGGGCAGCCCAGAGGATTCTGAGATATTTAAAAGGGACTATCTCCTGTGGTATCTAGTACACTAACATAGCTGACTTCAAGTTATGTAGGTTCTCTGATAGTGACTAGACAGATTCAATTGATGATCATAGAAGCACCACAAGCTATGTTTTTAATCTCTGTTCACGTGTCATTTCTTGGAGTTCTAAAAAGCAATCATCTATAGCACTATCATCCTCTGAAGTAGAGCATATGGTAGCTACTTCAGTAGCGTGCCAAGCAATTTGGCTAAGGAGAATTTTAGAAGACATAATACAACCTCAAAATGAGCCAACAGTTATCTTTTGTGATAATCAGTCCACAATTGCAATGACAAAAAATTCAGTTTTTCATAGTCGTACAAGACACATTGAGATACGACATCACTTCATCAAAGAATTGGTTGAGAAAGGAAGCATTAAGGTTTTATACTGCAGTACTGATGATTAATTGGCTGATATGTTTACAAAGCCTTTATCTATGGAGAAATTTCAACGTTTTATAGATTTATTAAGCATTGTAGACATTCTGCATTAATGGGGAGTGTTAAAATTAATGCAGAACATATCACTATATTTATGTTATTTGTTCCTATTCTATGTAACTAGTGGTTAGTCCATGTTATTTGTTGAGTCCTAAATTGTAGCATTTAGTATAGCATTTTTAGGAGTGACATAAGTGATGGTGGTCATAGGTTGAGGTAGTGCTAAGTAGTACTAATATTTAGGAAGACATGAGTAATGGTGGTCAAAGGTTGAGTTAGTGTCTTAGGGGCACTAATGTTTAGGAGTCATATTAATCTTTGTATGCCTATATAAAGTCTTATTTCCATTTCAATAATTCAAGTAGAATTTCTTCACAATATAGTCTTTTATTTTATGCTTACCTCTCTTACTCTAATCAGTATTGAGAGAAGTTCCAATTGTGTTTGCTCAACATTTAAGTGTTCGCATATTTATTTTGTTTGTCGCGTCTTATTTAAATCAACAATAACATGTATGAAGAGTTAGAAAAACTTTAGAGGAGGGTCAATACTATTTACATAGATATTTGTTAAAAAAAGTACTTTCTAAATTCTCACTATCAAGATAAGAGTTACAGTGCAGCATCACAGCTAAGATTCAAGTCTCACTGGCCCTCGGGCCCAAAACATAGCTTTCCCTTATCTCATCCCTTTCTTTCTTCTTCTTCTTCTTCTTCATCTTTTTCTTCTTGATGTTAAGTTGTGTAAGGGTCAGCATTTTCAAGTTCTGGGAACTTGCCTGCCATGGTCATGGTCTGGACTACCCGTGGTATTATCACTCTTCCTGAATACCTTCTTGCCATGAGTAACATCATTATTTCTTTGGAATGGGGAGGACAATTAGGACCCTGAGCAATTCTCAATCTTATTTTGATCCATCTTTGTCTTGAACCCTACCTTCTCGCGAAAACTCTTCTCAAATTATTTTTATTATTTTGGCTTTTTGTGCCTAGAATTATTTTCTCTACCATCACATTCGGTATTTATATTGTATTTATATATAAATATAGCCATTTCTTGATAAAAGTAGTTTATATCATAATCATCTTGATTTGTTAAGGAATATTCCTATAATTTATAGTGTCATGTTTCATTATAGTATAAGCGGTTGATTTGATTAATGTATTGGTGTTTGAGTTTGTGTTAAGTCACCTTTTTGAAAAAAATTATTTGGCAAATTACATGATTCTTAAAGTGGAGGATCATATGCTGCTATTATGAGGATTTACGGCCGCTACCAAGGTGGATCTATAGTGAATGTAAGCATTTCCTTCTTCTTTCTTGTTTTTTAGGTTCTAATTGAAATTTTATTTTGTTACTTGCTAATCTTCTGTTGCTTTCATTTATGGCTTCTTTTTTTTTTTTGTAAATATGAAATCAATGCAATATTATTACTTAAGGGACTCGGATTTGTTAGCTAAATTAGACTCTTTAATAAGATTTTTTGTTTTCTAAGCGCAGGAATTGGTGAAGTTAAAATACGAGAATATGTAGACCTTTTGTACAAATATTTGAATTCTCTTCTCATTGTCCTAGTGCTTATACAGATTTTATCCTTTATAGCCTAGTTTTAATTGATATGGATTTAGTATACCCTTTTCCTTATTTATCTCCAGTTGCTGCATAAGCTTTTTGATGGTAGCAGCTTTAGCAATTTGTGCACAAGAAATTTTCTTGTCTATGCATGGTTCATTTGTCGCGTTGGAATGTCAGTGTACTCCTTTTGATAGTGTCTATCAGCATGTGATCAAAGAGTTATGCAAGATCTAAAAGTATGGCTAGTTATACGTAATATAACAGTAAACTGTAATATAAAATGACACATGAGGATTTACGTGGTTCAGTTATAAAAACCTATGTCTCGGGACAAATTAGAGCTGCAATTCACTAAGTTCTTGTTTGTACAATCTTTAGGTGTGTTTATTGTGCCGACTCACTCTCACACATTGACCTAATCTTTGTAAAACAAAGTCCCTCCAAGATCTTAGGCTCTAGTAACATTGCTCACTCTCTGTTGCTAACAACTTAACAATACACTATTAAGTAAACTATAACAACGCTGTCTGATACTGAATTATATAAACACTCAACTCGCAAGTTCTCTCGATTGTATACTAACTCAAACAGACATACACAAAATTCATGCACGATCACAACCTCTCATACAAGATAAATCACTCATGAAACAAAATCAAAGAAGCATTCCAATTTTGCTTTGAAGCTCTCCTCAATAATCTTGAAATGCCTTAACATACATACTAATATATATGTTATGTGAAATAAAATTATATATATAGTGTGAAATCCGGTTGCTCTTTCTCATCAATATCCTGTAGAATGTCAAAAAACTCAATTGATAAGAACATGATAAAGATCAATAATATTGTAAATGATATAGATAATCTCCTAAACAAAATAGGACACAAATCAATATACTCCTAATTCAACTAGAATACTATAATAATGTTCTATTCTAAGAGATATTCAATATAAACAAATACTTCCTAAAATAAACTTCTAAAAACAATAAAATATGAAATAATACAATACAATGTTTTAATTATAAGTTGTCAAAAACAAACATGTGCATGGCACATGCCAAAGCGTCACACGTTTGACACTAACAATCTCTCCCTTTTTGACAACTTGTGATGAAAACATTAAACTGTTTTTGAACAATGATCTGCATGTAAAACAAGTATAAGGCAACTGAAAACAAACATATCAAACATAATTGAAAGTATCATACCAAAATCAGTAATATCAATTATAAAGCACATAACAAAATCAGTCATAATAGAAAGATGACTAAATGTAAATGACCTACAAAAAAAAAAATCAGAGTTAATTTGACAAACCTATCAAATACCTTGCAAACAAAGTTATATGCATTAACATAATCAGAGCTAAATAAAGTAAATTGCATCAACACAATGCAGATATGCTGATCAAATATACAAAGTAAGCAAATTAATCCTATAAAGAAACAAATCAGAGAGTAAATCACATAACAGATCAAATATAAAAACTCCCCCTTACTCACTTCCTTGAATTCAAGTGAGGATCAATTCAGAACAAAATAAACACAAACACAAATAAAAATAAGAAACCATTCTTCTTCTCCTTGATTTCGTTCCAAAAAACAAACAAACAAAAACAAAAATAGAAACTGAGTGCAAAGTAACAAAGTCTGGCGGATTTGCGAATAGGTGGAAGAGATGGAATTCCAAGCCCTTTCTTGGACATGCCAGCCTTGGTCTTAAACCTTTTTCCTATGATGGATGGAGTAGGTTGCTCAGAAGCTATTGGAGTATCCTGCTAACCTGTTGTATCCAATGAAGAGGTAGTAACTTTTGCCATAATCTTGCGGATAGCCTTGTCAAGTTTTGTAGCATTGGTTTCAATATTGTGTAACATCCCTATAACCGATTCAGCTGCAATAGCTGATGGAATCTCTTATGTCAGTTGCTCTGGTTCAGGATCTAGGTTATGTGAATGCTTTGTATCATGTGGTGGTGAATGCTACAGTGTAGAAATAGGTGGTGCTGGCTTTGCTTGATCTGGTTCTTCATGAAATGGTTCATCAAGGTGTGAAACATGAGCTGGCTCTTTTGGAAGTGGCTCATCTAGCTCTGTTTCTACAATAGGTTGTTTCTTAGCAGATTCTTTCTCGCCAATTTTTACATTTTTCTATCTTTTCAGCTCAGTGACATTAGATTTCTGCTTAGCATCCTTTTTCTTCTTCTTCTTTTCTGTTGTCATATCTGTCCTAATAGCAGCTTTTTTAGCTTGTTCCTCTACTGGTCTAGTCTCTTCTGAATGCTCCTCCATGATTTTATCAGTTTCCATTAGAGGTTGTTCTTTTGAAGTATCTTCACTTTTAATTTTTCTTTCCAATGCCAATTGCTTTGCTTTGATTTCCTTGATATCCTGCACAATATTAGTGAGAGCAACATTGATTAGAATAAGTCATCCTTCCACATTACTCATGGGATTTTTCCTAACTCTTCTTGGTTTCAGCTGAGGAGCAGGCAAATCAGATTTGTCATTAATCTAGTCAAAAAGCCTTTTGCAATTAGCTTTGGCAAAATTTTAGAAGTTTTTTTGAATTTATGGGAACACTATTTTGAGCTAAAATGCCTTGAATTAAACAAGGAAACACAAGCAAATGATAATCTGACTTATATGATGTAATCTGAACAATCATCCTATATATCTACAAGCCTAAATTAATCGGTTGTGCCTAAACAAAACAAGAATTTCACTCTATCTTCTTTGACCTGATTTTGATGAGTAGAGGGAAATCAATCAAATTGAGCTATCTTATACAAAACTTTATATTTCTTAGTAAGGTATTGTTGATTTATTCCCTCTTTTGGATCCCAAATCGGATCATTATGACCCGTTAACTCTTTCAAAATAGTCTCCATATCAAAACTACCATCAATAGTATGCAAGCTCCTAATAGGAATATTGAAAATGTATTAATCAAATTGGGAGAAAATTTCATCAATCTACCTCTATAATATACCTTGTGATAATAAAATCTTTTTGGATCATCAATGGACTCAGATATATTAGCATAAAATTCTTGAACGAGTGTCTTAATAGGAGGTAGAAAGTTGTTTACCGTTCTGGTCCAATAAATGGACTCAAGCAACTCACCCAAGCTATATCGGTTGAAATATGAAACCTTTACTAGCCTTTCAATCTACAACGTCCTCTTTGAAGTGTATTTCAGAAAATTGTTCTTCACTTCAACTGTGAGAAACTTGTTGAACTTGGGCTTAATCTTGTCATTCATTTGCCCAATTGGAATTGTTTCATCATCACTCATTATAGGATCAATCAGGACCTCTGCATGTTATTACTATTGTGATTGCTATGACTGTGAACTATCATGAACAATATGATCAGTACTGCTTAATGAAGTTGTATCTCTTGTTGCTTTTTTAGATTCAGTTGAAGAAGCCATTGATGAGATTTGTGCAAAGGTTTCTGAAATAAAGAGTTATACAAGACAGGAGAGAGAGTAGAAGACTGAATGCTGACCGACTTTGGCAAGAACAAAATAGCCCTAACTGAGTTTGTGATATATTTAGAAAGAACTAAGTTTTAATCCAATTCAATTTCTAATTAAATTTCAAATTTTATTTGTTTTTCCAAAACAAACTCATTACTATCATCAATGAAATAAATTCAAAATTTGAGTTTAATTAAAATAAGGAATTCTATTGGAGAAAGGATTCCCACCACTGAAAACTATCCCCCTCAAACCAATAATACTAATATTGCACTTTTGACATATGGACACAAAAAGAAAGTCAAATTTCAATTAGGCTCAAATGACATCATATGATATAAAAAACATAATAGAAAACAATTACAGCTAGCATAATCAAAATATCTAGATATCATATGAATCCTTATAAGGAAGCATATCTCAGAGCGATTTATAATCATCATAAGAAAGTTGTTTACCTTTATTTTTCATTCAATTGAGATGTCAAAAATAACATGTTGACATATTCACAAAAATTAATCGCATTGGATTATGAAATAAATACAGCAGCTTTCACACAATATAGAGGTAGCCCTTTTCATTTGAGTGGGTGATCTTAATATATTTCTTAAATACTCTGAGGTTACTCTCAATGATAGCTTTCACACATCATATATTGGTAGCCCTCTCTATATTTTTCATTTTGTTTAATCAGTATCTTAATAAAAACATAGCAAAAATTACAGCTAACATATGTTTGATTAGAATAAAAATTATGATATTACTTATATAAGTAACATAACAAAAAGCAATGCTTATTGAAAAGACGGACAAATGTCTAAGGCTTTTCTTAGATTCTCAAATCCTGTTACATCCAATGCCTTAGTAAACAAGACAATCAATTATTTTTCAGTGAAGATATGTTCAATGTGTATCACCTTTGACTCTATAAGCTCCTTTATAAAATGATATCTAATGTCAATGTATTTTGTTCTTGAATGTTGAACTGGATTTTTTGAAATGTTTATAGCACTAGTATTATCACAAAACACAATTATGGGTTTTGTCGTGCCACGAAACTGAATTGGTACCAAGATAAAAACATCCACCTGATGTGCTCTTCCTGTCATTTGCATTCCCTGCCCAATCGGCATCACTAAACCCTGCAAGATAAGCATTTGTATCTTTAGAAAACCATATGTAATAATCATAAGTTCCATTCACATAACTGATGATTCGTTTAACTACTGTCAGGTGTGATTCTTCGGGATTTGCTTGAAATCTTGCACACAATCCTACACTAAAACATAAATCTGGTCTGCTTGCAATGGGGTACAATAAGCTGCCAATGATGCTTCTATACATACTTGCATCAATCTCCTTTCCTGCATCATCTTTGGAAAGTTTCAAGTTAGTATAGATACGAGTTCTCATAGGCTTTGCCATTTCAAGTTCAAATTTCTTTACAAGACTCTTAGCATATTTTGATTGAGATATGAATATCCCATCATTCATTTGCTTAAACTATAATATAATAAAGGAATTTAATTCTCCTACCATGCTTATTTTAAACTCTTCCTACATCAAATCAACAAACTCATCAGTTTTGTTTTTGTTAGTTGAGCCAAACACAATATCATCCACATACACTTGTGCAGCAATAAAATAACTAGGTTCATTTTGATAAATAATGTCTTATCATTGCTACCCCTAATATACCCTCTCTTAATCAAAAAATTTGTCAATCTTTCATAACAAGCTCTAGGAGCATGTTTCAAGCCATACAAAGCTTTATGCAACTTATACACAAAATCAAGATGTTTAGGATCTTCAAATCCTTTGAGCTGTTTAACAAAAGCCTCTTTATTAAGATAGCCATTCAAGAAGGTTGTCTTAACATCCATTTGATAAAATTTGATAAAATTTAAAGTCAAGCAAGCAAGCAATAGCAAGTAGCAATCTTATAGACTTAAGTCTAGTTACTGGTTCAAAGGTTACATCAAAATCTATGCCTTCTACTTATTTGTGTGCCACTAACCTAGCTTTATTTCTAACTATTTGTCCATTCTTATCAATATTATTCTTAAATATCCACTTAGTTCTAATGACATTTGCATTTTCTGGCCTATGAACTAATTCTCAAACTTCATTTCTTTTAAACTAATTAAGTTCATCCTGCATAGCCTGAATCCAAACATCCTTTTTTAAAGCTTGATTCACATTTTTAGGCTCAGTTAATGAAAAATAACAAGCAAATCTTACCTGATTTCTTACCTTGCTTCTAGTCTTCATCATTCCTTTTGGACTTTCAATGATTGAACTGATTTGATGTGCCTTTTGTATCCAAGAATGTGGATCTTTTCATTCATTATTATTTCTGATTAAGTTTCTATCCAAGTATGTGCTGTCAGATGTCGTTGTTGTGTCTACCGTAAAAGTCATTGTTTCCTCTTTCATAACAGAATCTTCCTTGCTGTTATTGGTTATCCTTAGTATCCTGCCAATGTTTCTATTTTACTCATTTTGAAGCTTAACATAAAGATTCTTGAAACCTTCAAAAGTGTCAGATTTTTCTCTAATAAATTCAACCCAAGTATATCTAGAGAAATCATCAACACAAAAAATCATATATCTCTTACAAGAAATACTTTCAATCTACATAGGATCCATGAAATCCATGTGAAGCAAATCAAGGATTTTGGATGTGCTAAGATGTGATACAGATTTATATGCTCCTTCAATTTGTTTTCCCAATTAACAAGGTCTACAAACTCCATTAGTTTTATCATTAAATTTAGGAACACTTCTAACAACACCTAATTTAGTTACTTTAACCAAATCTTTGTAGTTTAAATGACCTAACTTTTGATGCGACAATCCAAGTCTAATATTGTAGTACGAAATGCATTTGTTAAAAAGTAGAAATTATCCAAAGATCTATTTCCTTCTAAAATACATTTTCCTTCATCATCTAAGACCAAGCGTTTGTTTTGTGTAAAGTTAACAACATATCTGTCATCACATATCTGGGTAATGCTAATCAGATTAGCTTTTAGTCCATTTACAAGCAAAATATTTTGAAATTTAGGTAAGCCTTTAACATTTAAAGTACCCTTATCAATTTCCTTGCTCTTTGCACCATCACAACAAGTGACCCTGCCTTGTATGACTTAAAATTTTTTCAAAAAATTCTTTTTTCTAGTCATGTATCTGGAACAGCCACTATCAAAATACCAAAAGTCCTTAGAAGAATCATTAAGTGTAGTAAGAGCTACATTGCAAGTTATTCTGTCTTTCTTAACCCACTGATGTTGTGTTTTTGAAAGCTACTTGAACTATTTTGACCTTTCATGCAAAAGACTCAATAATTTAAAACATTTAGGTCAAATATACCCACCCTTTAACACCACAAAAATAACATGTTGGAACAAACCTTCTTCCCTTTTAAGGATTAGATTTAAAAGAACTCAAAGGAGACATTTTTTGCTTTAAACCAGTTCTATTGTAATTTTCGATCGCAGCATGTTCTATTTTGTCTTTCAAGGTAGATTCCATTTCATTGATCCAGTTTTCAACAAAGGCTTTCTCACATTTTAGCACTTTATTTTCCTTTTTCAAAGTTTTGATTTTCTCTTTCTGATTCAGCCATTCGGTATAAAATGCATTGCAGGTTTCTTGCAACTCCTCATAATATTATAGATTAACTTCTGCATCTGAATGTTCATCATCAATTCTATTGTAGTTGTTAGTTATGCTAGACATAACAGATTTTCCTTATCAGTTGCAGATGCTATGAATGCAAGAAAATAGCCTATGCTTTCTTGGTCATCTGAATCAGTCTCTAAATCATCACTTCATGTGGCTGATATTCCTTTGTTCTTCTTTTTTTGATTAGCACATTCAGATTGAATGTGTCTATAACCCAGACACTCATAGCACTAAATCTATCCTTTCTTATCAAGTTGTTTTGACTTCTTCTTGTCATTTTCCTTGCAAAATTTTCTGAACTTTCCTTGATTCTTTTTCTTGAAATTCTTTTTCATGAACTTGACATAATTCTTGGTTAGAAAAGCAATCTATTTTGAATCAATTTCATTAAGCACATCATTACTTTCACCATTTAATTTTTTAGTTTTAACATTAAATGCAATGTTTTTTCCTTTTTGCTTCCTAGTGCTATGATTAATCTCAAAGTTTTGAAGAATGCCAATAACTTTATCAACTTTCATCTCATCAATGTTTTTCACTTTCTCAATGGCAGAGATTTTAGGTTGAAATTTATTAGGGACTGATCTAATTATTTTGCTAACAATTTCTGCATCAATAAAAGTCTTGCCAAGCATATATGCGAAATTTGTGATATGACATAACTTAGAATAAAAATCAGAATTTGACTCATCTTTATGCATGATCAGATTCTCAAATTGTGAATTCAATCTCATCAATTTAGATCTTTTAACAAAAGTTGTACCTTCATATTTTACCTCAAGAATGTCTCAAGCTTCTTTAGCAACTTTACACCTTGAAATCTTCCAAAATTATTCAGATCTATAGTTACAAAAATTGCATTGAGAGCCTTTGAATTCCAGCTAGAATGTCTGTATTCCTCATCAGTTTAGTCCTCTTCAGGTTTAGGTTCTGATTCTCCAAATTCACTACAAGAAAATTCCCCATATATGTCGGTTTTCCACCCTCATATATATGTATACATGCCAGTTCGAATATGACATTTATGGACCCGACGTGTATTCTATACATGCCGGTTGGTCAAACCGACACAAATTTGTGTCAATTCCTTTTTGTCGGTCTCTTGTCTGGTAGAAACCGACATGTATTTGGCTACATAAGATGAGGTCAACCGTATGTGAGTGTTAATAACCGACATATATTTGTTAATAATCGGCTGACGGCCCAGCCCAGTATTATATTGTGAGTGTTAGGAACCGACATATATTTGTTAGTAATCGTCTAACGGCCCAGCCCAGTAATATATTATGAGTGTTCAAAACCGACATGTATTTCTTGTTACTGGGCTGAGCCCACTATTATATGTGAGTGTTTAAAACCAACATGTATTTGTTATTAGAAATATATAATACTGGGTTGATACCGGCCCTTTGCTTTGCATCAACCCAATATTATATATATATATATATAAATGAGACAGTGAGGGAGCAAAATATATTTTAAATATTATTTTGCTATAAAATGATGGGAGATGAAATTGTTGGAACATGTTATGAGCCCTATTGCAAGCTTCAAAGTGTCAAACACATTGCAATACAATACAGATTTTAGGGTTATCCATCATCAACTCATTATATTTCCTCAACCATAAATGACAAGGGCAGAAATTTCAACTAAAGGGAAAAGTCAAGCACAAAATTTTATGAAAGAAGTTGCACATGCAACACGTTTCTCTGCCACAATCTAACCAGCAAAATAAGACAATCAAACCTCCAAATTACAACCTTCAACAATTTAACATAAATACCATTTTACACCACAGCAATTGCAAGAATTGGAAACTACTTTCAAGCTGAAAGAATTAAAGACCTTTCGTTATTTATGTTCTGCATTATATTCTCCATAGAGCCATGTTGACGGATGAGTTTTAAAGCAGTCTGTCCACCAATACCTACATTGGGATATTTATAAAAGAGAAGAAAAAAAAAGAGCTTGAATTATTGTATTTTAAATCAATAATTCTCAAAAACAGAAAAGAACAGACTAACACTGACTCTAATAAAATCCCGTGTAGCTCGAATGCTATCACAATAATCACAACCCGAAAGTATACACAAGTCAATAAATTGGTCCATAGTAAGATTCAGTTTCTCCAAAATTTGAAAGAAAATCATCCTTAGAACAATGAAGTAAACACTCAAGCAACCAAATCGTGTTCAATGTACCTTTGCCACTTCAAACTCCATAACAGACACTTTTCTTGAGCTAGGATCCATCATATGGTGAAGAAATCTGGGAGCGCCAAAAGTTATGAGTCCATATCTTCAAAAGCCACTGCATAAACTTAAAACACAGCAGAAGTTTGGATCAAATTTATCAGCAATCATTTGCCATGGACAGCTTTTGAAAACCCGTGGAAGGGTACAATTCGCTTCTTAAAAGAAGCTGAATGTATAAATCTAACTTCTGAAATAAAGACATTGTAGAAGATGGAGTTAAGATATATGCAAAGAACAAAGTAAATGATGTCATTTGAAGATATTTTAAGAATGATCATATATAAGAAAGAAAGAATGATCATATATGAGAAAATGAGTACTTTTAAAAAGCTGAAATCTGAAAGAAATAAACACTCAAGCAAAATCTGAGTCAATAAATTGGTCCATAGTGTATGATACATTTTCTCCCAAATTTGAAAGAAAATCATCCTTAGAACAATGAAATAAACACTCAAGCAACCAAATCGTGTTCAATGTACCTTTGCCACTTCAAACTCCATGACAGGCACTTTTCTTGAGCTAGGATCCATCAAATGGTGAAGAAATGTGGGAGCACCAAAAGTTAGTGAGTCCATATCTTCAAAAGACATTGCATAAACCTAAAACACAGCAGAAGTTTGGATCAAATTTATCAACAATCACTTGCCATTACTCACAAGAATACCAACTGACAGGAATATGATTCTCCGTTCAGCTAGATCTGCGGCAAAATCAAGTTGAATCCCTTTCCAGTCGCTAACCTGATAAAATGGTGTTAGTCTTTTGAATGTTTATTGAAAATGAATGTACTCATATTACTTCTTCAAGAAAACAGATACAAACGTTATGATTATGGTACAGAGTTGAAAACTGTAGACTTTTCCATGAACAAGAACTTGGCCAGAGTAATACAAAGCCAAGATGTTTTAAGCATTCCAAATTACAACTATATAAGGAAGAAAATTTGAGATTTAATTGTTTTCCTACAAGATGTACTAGGTAAAATATAATTGAACAGAAAGGTGGGATTAAGATGGTATTCTTAGTGTTGACAGAGACCATCCATGGAGGAGGTAATGTATGGCATATAACATATTATAAGTATCACATGCTGATTTAACTAGCTACATAACATAATTCATATTCCAGAATATATATCCATAATTCAATTGCCCAATATGCATAACACAAAAATCACACAAAAGTATCCAAAAACCGTGCTAGTTTAGAAAAAATTCAATTAAGATCACCAACCTTTCCTCCTGCTTCATGCACACATATCACGCCAACAGCATGATCCCAAGCCTAAATTACAAGTACGATCACATTCAATTCCAGCTACACCAACTTTTATTGCTTATTCAAACAAAAATCAACACAATACCTTTATAATAGTTTGAGCTGTTTGTCGAAGAATGAATACCGATGCCTTACCTGAAGCCACCATCAAATACTTGCATAAACTGCATTGAAACAAGACAACTGTATCATGCAGATGTTAAAAAGATTGTCAATCCACAAATGAGCCTGCTAACTAAATTCTGATCATAAAGAGATTACAGTGATAAATTTGAAACTAGAAAAGACCTTATACTTTGACAGGATGCAAAGCACTCTATCCAAGACAAACAGTGCACCGCACTTTATCCATCTATGCTTTTTCAAGTAATAAGTGTGTTAAGTGCATTGCCATGTTATTTAATATCCGAATGTAAAGCTTGTTATATATACTTCTAATAATTTGAACAACATTAAACCTTCCACAACATTGGGGCAAAAGAACAATTTCATTATCTCTAACACTATCAGCATCAGTTGTTGCATTAAATAATGTTGATAGTGGTAGTGAATCCCATGGTTGACTCGGTGGAATACAAAAGTATGCTTCATGTACTAAGCAGCAGCTATCAATAAAGCATCTGCTCCAACAATCAGATGTTTTCGCTGAGATATCCAGCATACCCGACAACCCCTTTGTCCATGTCCCACAGCCAACATGAGCAACCATGATAGACTGGCTTTATTATTAACTAAGACCCATAAGCTTGAATAATTTTCAAGGCAAGACAAAACAAGTGTATGATAACAGCAAAATTACCGTTTTGCTAGCTCTTGCATTTTCAAATCTGGAGGCTTCCCATAAAAAACATAGACTGGCTTTATTCCAGCTTCAAGAAGCCTAATTGTACAAGTAAACATACCTTGCAAATGACTAGAAAAAAGAAGCCAACGCCAACATTCATTTACAAACGAAACTAAATAAAAACTACGCAATAGAAAGATTAAGGAACAGAATGAAATGAACTAAATTGGTGTAAAAATTTGTAGCAATTACCTAGTAAATTAGCATGTGAATATTAAAACAATTCAGCACTTAATAAGCGTCTCATATATGAGAAGAGGCAGAATGCTCAAGTGATAGAGGACAACTGTTGTGATGACAAAAAAAATGGCCATCAAAAAGCAAACAATCCCAATGTTTGTCAACTACTCTGAAATGTTCATGTGCAAGTACTACCATCAGTGCTTGATTGATCTATGACAAGTCTATTTGCAACATAATACCACCAACAAACAAGACTTTCTTGTAAACATCTCCACCATAAACAATTTCTACAACATGACTTTTCTATGGATATGGTAGATAAGCACAAATGAGCAATACGATGAGGTTGTGCATAAGCAGCTACATTTCAAATGAGTGGATATGGCTGCCACATAAAGCCTTTGTGAAGTGCAGCAGGTGTTTCACAACTGATGGAAGTATTAATATTTATATTATTTCATTTACTATGAACCGTAATAGTATGATTAATCCTCTATGCTTACAGGTCGAGAATAATAAAAAGAAATTTTATAAACAGACAACATACCAGTGCAAATAAAGCAGTAGAAAGGACAGACTTGAGTACAAAGAGTGAAACAGTCAACGCAACTACTGTTACTGAAATTCTTACTACTGGTCTTGGTATAGAATCGTGGTAACAAAATGATGAACACAATAATCATTTATTTGTACTTGATTCAGAGAAGATAAGCTTGGAAGAGAGAAAAAATTAACTTACAGGCACTAGATTTGTTCCAGCCTCAATTCCGTCCTTGCCAACCCTCCATGCTGTCTGAAGAACTATTTGTCAGAATTTATAACGGAACTTAGCATAGAACAAGCAAAAGAAACTCAAGTCTAGCATGTTGTTTACTTAAATTAGCAGGGACATAGCTGGTGGGCTTTTAATGCAGAATGACCAATCAGTAATCTATTTTGGTGTTGGATATCTCATCACATAATGAATATGAACAATATCAAGATCATTAATCTTATAGTATAATCTCCTTGAGGACTGATATTATTTGACAACTGAAACTTAACCTCATGAGAATCCTACATGAAACAATCTATGAGATCAGCTAGTGGCAGCAGAGGGCACCATTTATATGAACTGACAGAAATTTATGAGTTGGAGATAAACTAGTGTTTCTAACATGCAGAGTAAAGTTTCAACTCCCAAACTAATACAGAACACAACCACACTCATATAATATTATTGGTCCCTACAACATAAACAACCAAGAAAAACATTTCATAACCATAATTGTAGATTTAAATTACTATTAAGTAATATTATATTAAAACACTTTTTGTCTTAATCTTCTACAAATCTATAAATCTTTCCTTCATTCTGGTGCTTGACCATGTGCTTGATCAGTCTAATATAAAAGGGCAAACAACTCATCCTCAAGAGAAGTTATATTTTAGAGGTTAAATTATATTTTACTCGCTCAAATGGCTTTATTGCTAATGGAGGTGTTTCCTCGATGTCGTGTTCAATAGCCACAGCTTTGATTTTTGTGAAATCTGATGCGATGACTAAACAAACAATCTTTTCCCAACTGAAAGTAGAAACAAAATGTTTAAAAAAAAAAACTAAAAAGTCAAAAATTGGAATCAAATAATACATATGTATTGAACACAAGGGAGAGACAGAAAGATTCAGAACGAGTGGAGCGACGCGCTCCACTCTTGATCTAGAATCGCTTGGGCTTCTTATAGGAAAAAGGTCTATCACTTCTTGTAGGAAGAAGGTTGACAAATTGAGAGGAGGCTGTAGTGAACACATCTATAACGGCTATAGAAATTCATAGCAAAGTGAGTTTTCCATTCAAGATTTCGAGTAATTTCCAATCAAATTAGAGGTGCATAAATGCAAGCCTAAATTAATAAATCAGAAATAATAAATTGTGTACTATATATATATATATATATATATATATATATATATCTATATATCAATGTTAGAAAAGGGAACAAGTTCCATAATCAAATAACACCAACACTCATCGTTATTGAGCCATGAACAAATCTCAAAAACACTACTCATCATCCAGATGCGAAAAACAAATAACAATAGACAAGCAACATATTGAAACATGAAATAATCAACTCATAACAATTAACATTAGTTTTGACAGAATGTGGACTATTGCACAGTGATCATTGAACCCACACCTATCAGTCCAAAGAATAAGTATATCAGCATTAACGCTCTTGACATCACAACCAAGTTAAAAACTTACTTGGAACAAGAAAAATTTGTGCATAAAAGTAAGCTGAAACACCACATCGAACACAAACAAAATAATTGCACAATCCAAGGCCAACCATAGATGTAAACAAAAGTCAAGCTCATACCAAGTGGAAAAATAAACATCCATTCTAATATAAGCCAAGATTATCACAAAAGAATAATTCACATACATAAACTAATCAATTTTGAACTATCTTTTCAATGCAAAATGCAAAGTTGTTAAAAAAAATTCTCCAATTAAATACTTCATTGTAAAGTTAAAAACTAACTAATAATGAACATTTAGAATTGAAAGTCATTTTAGGTACTACTTCATCAATATCTCATAAAGAAAAAAAAAAGGCATTTTACATAATGCTTCAATGTGAGGCACCAAAATTCTTCCTATCAACTATCAAATGTAGGGGGTAAAATTTTAAAATAAAAAATAAAAAAAGATTAAGTCTTCAGTATCTGATAACACAATAGATCCAAGTTCAGCCGTTTCCTCTGGAGATATTTAGTAGTTTCACTAACAAAGCTTAGGATTCTGGTTGAATTTTAAACCCCGAAATGTTTCTCCAATTACAAATAATAATTTTAATGCAAATTTATTATTTTTCAAAATTAAGCAGTTAGAAGAAGAAATAAGCACTAGAAATTCATCACTTCCAAATTTTACTGAGACAAACAAGCCACATCCTTGTTCAAGATTGTTAAAGTTAGTATATAATAGTTGATGTGCTAGTTGTAGAGTTATAGGTTCTTCTACTAGTCATAAAAAACTTGTGGTTCACATGCAAGGCCCACAAATGAAATAAAATAAAAGTAATTACCATCGAAACCACAATACATTATGTCTATTATATAGCTTGCTATTAACCAATAACCTTAATCATTGCACCAAGTGCAGAAGCATGTGTGTCGGCTACACATATTTTAGTACTAAAAGTATTACTAAAAGAATTATTTTATAAAACACTTCCAAAACAAACAAAAGCTAAAACTGAAAAACAAATCAACTAACCACTTTCATAGAAGATTGTAAAAAGAACAGAGTAATTACTGCCACTAGTGAACCAATACATTTATGACTTAACAAACTGACCTGGGCCTAATTTGATTCACCAACACAAATATATCTACAAAGTAATAACAAACCTATAAAAATGAATTAATAAAGCATCTATAACAAATTATAAGCTTTGAAAATTATCTAGTTAAGATCAGATTTCCCAGTTCTCACACAACCAATTTAAAAGCGCCTTTGATCATGTCTTCCAAGTTTGCTTGTAAATGAGAACATTTCTTAAAGTAGATAACCAATTAAGTCTTACAAGCCTATGCCTAGTTGGCAAGCAAAAGTAATAAAACTTAGTAAAATGTGGACAACATTACTGTCATCATTCTTCATGTGAAAAGGGAATTACTGATTCTTTCCCTAGTAATTAAGCTTTCAAAGCTTTGGACTCCGGCTACTTTAAGTGCAAGTTGCTCTAACAACCGAAATTAAACTTTATAAAATTGGTCAAGCTTGGATTCCAGATCTTTTGCTTTCTCTTTCCATTAACAAAATCTAGACAAATAAAAGGTATCAATCAACATGTAGCCATCAAAAGGTTTACATCCACAGCATGTAGCTATCAAGCACCTAGACTTTTATATGGTTTCAAGAAAAATTTTCAAGTAAAGCTCATCATACTGCATCTCAAAATCCAGCAAAATAAACCTTCTACGATTAATAATACAATGTTTAATCCAATCCAAATCAAGGTATCACACATTCTTTAGGTTAATTTAGTTAAATATTTAGAGCCAATTAATTGTTTGAGTCATTAGTGAGTATAACTTTATAGTGATCAGGAAAGTTATTTTTATTTTTTAACCTAAAGATGTGATCGTGTCATGAAAATTGTATTTGGATTCTCTAGCTAGAAGAATGCGTATTGAATCAATTAATATATGGTCCTATTTCTCATTTTAAAATTAAATAAAGACTATATATTTAGTGTTCTGTTTTGTATGGTCTATTTATAATTTGACGAGTCTGCAGAATATTCTCATTATTCATGCTTAATAATAGCTAATTAACTCTGGAATTAAATGGATTTGGTTACCTTGATTAAATTAAATAATTCTTAGATTCATTCTCATTGAGCTTAATTAGCGATTTGATTTTGAATAAGGAGCGAGTTAACTTGTTTGTATGACATTGACAGGGAGTCACTCAAATCTCAGAGCAAAATGATAATTTTGGACTTACTTTGAATGGAGACA
>SNVD02013496.1:0-83448 GCA_013180625.2 Boswellia sacra | reverse complement strand
AATAAGGTGGGCCAATAAAATCCACATTGCAAGATTTTAGCAGCTGTTTTTCTAGATGAAAAATGTCCTCCACATGCTTCGGAATGACAAAAGTTAATGACACTACTTACCTCATTGTCGGGTATGCATATTCTTATTATTTGATCCGGACAATATTTGAAAAGATACGGATCATCCCAGTAAAAATTTTTCACCTCGGTTAAAAATTTTCTTTTGTCTTGAGCATTACAATGAGGTGGCATTTTCCCTGTCGCAAGAAAATTTACAATGTTAGCAAACAAAGGTACAGTAGCAACGGAAAATAAAAATTCATCAGGAAAAGAATCATTGATAGGTGAAGTTTCAATTAATGTCTCTATCATTAGTCTTGAAAGATGATCAGCAACGACATTTTCGGCTCCTTTCTTATCCTTTATTGTGAAGTTGAATTCTTGGAGCAATAAGATCCACCGTATCAATCTAGGTTTTGCATCCTGTTTAGACATTAAATATCTCACAGCTGCATGGTCAGTGTAAACAATAGTTGGAGAACCAATTAAATAGGATCGAAATTTGTCCAATGCAAATACTACTGCAAAGTAGTTCTTTGTCAGTTGTTGTGTAAATCTGTGCATCATTAAAGTCCTACTTGCATAGTATATCACATAAGGCTTAACCTCTTTTCTTTGTCCTAAGACAGCACCACCGGCCATAGTCGCTTGCATCAAACATCAATTCAAAGGCAAGGGACCAATCAGGAGATTGCATAATTGGAAGCAGTTGTTAAAGTCACTGTAATGTTCAAGGCATTTTGACCATTCTGAGTCCAATTCAAAAGGAAGTATCTTTATTAAGAGGTTACAAAGCAGTTTAGATATAGCACTGAAATTTCTTATGAACCTCCTATAAAAACCAGCAGCCCTAAGAATGAACGAACCTCTTTGACTGTTTTTGGTGGAGGCAAATGGGAAATTAATTCCACTTTTGCTTTGTCCACTTCAATTCCCTTAGAAGACACCACATGGCCTAAGACAATTCCCGAAGTGACCATATAATGCATTTTTCCCAGTTCAAAATAAGACCTTTTTCCACACACCTTTTTAGGACTTTTTCTAAATTTTCAAGACAATTATCAAAAGAGTTTCCAAAGACAGTTAAATCATCCATGAAAACTTCTAAACAATGCTCAACCATGTCACTGAAAATGCTTAACATGCATCTTTGAAAAGTGGCTGGGGCATTACAAAGTCCAAAAGGCATTCTCCTAAATGCAAAAGTGCCGAAAGGGCACGTGAATGTGGTCTTTTCTTGATCTTCAAGTGCAATGGAAATTTGGTAATAGCCTGAGTATCCATCAAGAAAGCAGTAGTAGGGGTGTCCTGCTACTCTTTCAAGAATTTGGTCAAGGAAAGGTAAGGGAAAATGGTCTTTTCTAGTGACAGCATTTAATTTTCTATAATCAATGCACATCCTCCAACTAGATGAGACACGAGTTGGCAATAATTCACCCTTTTCATTTTTAACTACTGTAATGCCAGATTTCTTAGGTACTACTTGTGTAGGGCTTACCCACTTACTATCGAAATAGGGTAGATAATTCCCACATCAAGTAGTTTGAGAACTTCAGCCCTAATGACCTCTTTCATGTGTGGATTTAATCTCCTTTGAGGTTGTTGAGATGTTTTGGCATTTTCCTCTAAATGTATTCTATGTGTGCAAATTAAAGGGTTAATGCCTTTTATATCTTTTAAAGTCCACCCAATTGCATTTTTATGCCTTTTAAGCACTTCTATCAACTTACCTTGTTGCTCGCATGTGAGGGATGAAGAAATTACCACCGGATATGATTCTCCCCAAGATATGCATATTTCAGTCCTTCAGGTAAGGGCTTCAGTTCTAACTTGGGAGCTTCCTCTTCCTTGCTTGTCATTCATTTGCCCCAATTCTCCAAATCTTTGATTTGAGTCTTTTTCCATCACCTGTGCACAAATCCAATAAAGAACATAAATTAGAAAGATCAGACTCTAATTCTATACTTGATTCTAATGAATTCACTAGACAAGTTTCCAAAGGGTCAGAAGAACTCCCTTTTTGGATGTGATCTTCCACAATAGATTCAATTACATTGGCCTCATCAATTTCATCTTCTTCTTCATTTGGTTGTTTGCACATATTAAAAACATTAAGTTCCAATGTCATGTTCCCAAATGATAGCTTCATGACTCCATTCCTGCAATTAATCAAAGCATTAGAAGTAGCTAGAAATGGACGCCCTAAAATAACAGGAATTGAATTGCTTACTTCTACTGGTTGTGTCTCCAAGACGATAAAATCTACTGGATAAATGAATTTATCAACTTGAACTAATACATCTTCTACTACTCCTCTTGGTACTTTAATTGATCTATCAGAAAGTAAAAGAGTCACAGAAGTCGGTTTTAACTCACCTAGATTGAGTTTTTGAAAAACCGAGTATGGAAGCAAATTCACACTAGCACCAAGATCAAGTAAAGCTTGTTCAATTTTATGATCTCCAATAACACATGAAATTGTAGGACAACATGGATCCTTATATTTCACTGTATTATTGTTTTAAAGAATAGCACTTACTTGCTCAGCTAGAAAGGCCTTCTTTTTCACATTCAGTTTTCTTTTCACAGTGCACAAGTCTTTCAAAAATTTTGCATAAGAAGGTACCTGTTTGATTACATCAAGCAAGGGAATGTTGACCTTTACCTGTTTGAAAATTTCAAAGAATTCAGAATTGTGAGTTTGCTTCTTTTGTGTGGCTAATGCTTGAGGAAATGGAGGCACAGATGAGGATATGGTGTCCTCTTCGCTAGGTGTTGGTTTAGCAGCCTCTTCCTACCCTTTAGAGATCGATTCTTCTTCTTTCTCACAAGGGTCAGGAATGTGTTTTTCAACGACCTTACCCTTGTGAAGGGTCATGACTGACTTGGCTTGGTCAAAATAATGGTTACTTGAACTCCCTGCATTTGTGTTAGATTGATCTTTGGGGTTTTGCAATGTTTGAGAAGAAAATTTTCCCTTCTCTTGGATGCTAAATGTAGATGCAAATTTTGCAAGAGTTTCTGACAAATTTGCTAATGTTTGAGAAGTTTGACTATTGAAAGTCTCTTGCTTTGCAATGAATGAATGCAATGTTTCTTCAAAGTCATTCCTAGGATGAGGAACATATGCATGATCATGAGAATTTTGAAAATTTTGTCTTGTTTGAAAAGGGACTTGTGAAGATTGTGCATGATTGTCATTTTTCCAACTAAAATTTGGGTGATTTCTCCAACCAGGATTGTAGGTTTGTGAATATGGATTGTGAAAGTGTTCAAGGCATTGGCTTCTTCATGGAGACATTCTCTAAAGGCAGGCAAAGTTGGGCAATCATCAGTAGAATGGTCATTGTCATCACAAATGTTATAGACATTTTCTTGAATAGATTTCAATTGACCACTCTTTTTCATCTCTAAAGCCTCGACTTTTCTAGCTAGGGATGCAAATTTGGCTTGAAGGTCATGGTCTTCCATAAGGTTGTAAATGCCTCTATTAGATGTCGAGGTTGGGGCCTTGCTTGGTACCTCATAGGTGCCAGCAGTGTCCCAATTTTGTGCCTTTTCTGCCAAGGAATCTAGAAAGTCAAGTGCTTCCTCAGGGTCTTTTTCTTTAAATTCTCCTCTACACATTAATTCTACTAATTGCCTATCTTGAGGTGTTAACCCTTCATAGAAGTGTGCAACTATTCTCCAAGTTTCGAAACCATGGTGAGGACAGGTATTAAGTAGTTCCTTAAATCTATCCCAACATTGGTAAAGGGTTTCCCCTTTTTTCTGAGAGAAATCAGAAATTTGTCTTTTAAGAGAATTTGTTCTATGGGTAGGAAAAAAATTTTTAAAAAATTGTTGTTTCATCTCATCCCATGAACTGATGGAATTTGACCTCAAATTTTGTAGCCATGTTCTTGCTTTATCTTTTAAAGAAAAAGGAAAAAGCTTTAATCTAATGGTGTTTATACTACAATTTGGGTCAGTGTAGGAGCTACATGCCTTTTCAAAGAGTTTCAAGTGCGAATATGGGTTCTCCAAGTCAAGGCCATGAGAAGCGGGTAGAAGTCGAACAAAACTTGGTTTGAAATTGAAATGGATTGAATCTGGAGGAGAAACTACACAAGATGGTGCACTAGTCCTTACAGGATTCATGTAGTCTCTGAGGGTTCTTCGTTGGTTTTGATCATTTTGTTGGGAACGGTTGTCCCCTTCATCCGTGAATATTTCCACATGATTGTCGGCCATGTTTTCTAAGGAAGATGATGTTTTTCTAACAAGTCTACCACTAGATGTTCGTGACCAAATTTTCATGCAAAGAAGAGAGAAGAAAAAAAAAAAGAAAAGATGAACACACAAGAAAAGAAATTAAGATCTAAGATGAGAAAAGAGAACACTTACAATTTTGCACGCCAATTTTTACCTTCCCCGACAACGGCGCCAAAAACTTGACACATCCGAAAAAGGATTGTCTCCCAAGTATAGGAGTGTCGAAGTAATAAAACCCGGTGAGACGGGGTCGATCCACGAGGAAGGGAATTTAAGCGTTACAAATTATAAGCTAAACAAATGTGATATGGATGATTCAAAGAGGTGACATGATAATATCAACAAGAATGTAAGATTGTAGGTGGTATTACCGACCATTCAAGTATAAAACAAAAAGTAAGAGGAGGTAAAACCATCCATGGAAATAGGTGGTATAACCAACCATAGTAAATTAAAGAACAATTTCATAAGGTGGTAGAATCTACCATAGTAAATAAAATATAAAGTTCATAAACAATAGAATAATTAAAATACAAGAGGAATTAACACAATAACAATGAAGGCTAAGGTTAGGGGATCCGCCCTTGATATTTCAAATAAGGATAATTAAACCATTTTAGTTATATGAATTATATTTGTTTCATTACCAATATTTATACCACTTCTTGTAAATGGGTTCAAGCATCCAATGTGCCAATCATCATATGTCTACAACAAATCAAGGTTCCTAACTAGATTCGTGTCGGTAAGGAAGAACCATACATCATCTAGAAAGGATCCAAGCATTTGATGTGCCAAGGATTGTCGACAATGGATCAAGACCTCCACTTTACGAGTGGTGTCAAGATTGATTAAGAAATTAAATATAAATCATATTGAAAAAACATTATAAGATTAAGATTATTAAGCACATATTAAGGGTTAGAGAATCCTTATTCTCATATCAAGGGTTTCACCCTTTCACCTTAGCAAAAGAGAAATTAGAAGAACATTATAATAGAAAGAAAATAAAATGTAAGAAAAAGGAAATTCATTAATAACATAAACACACAAAACACAATACAAGATCCTAGCCAAAGCCAAAATGTTCCAGCCAAGGCCAAGATGCCCTAATGGGTCACAAGGCACCTCTATTTATAGATACATCCAGGGGCAAACTTGTCAAATTACAAGGGCATAATTGTCAAATATTAGTTGTAAATATCTTTGACAATTGGGATCATTAGGCACCGACTTTGACCATCAATTTTGACATCGAAATGTTGTGAATTTTAATCACATGTCTTCATGAAAGTTGTAGATATTTCTCTCAGCTTTCTAGAACATATTGATTTGCACAATTTGGATACGTATTTTGAGAGATACGGTCCAAATACTGAGGCCTGGTCAGACTGGGCTGAGGCTGTAGATGGGTTCATTTCAAGCCCAATTTTGGTCCACTAAGAGCCCGAATTTGATGATGCTTGTGAAATGCAATCTTGTAGACAATTGAATCAGCTTTCCAAAACATTAAGAATTGCACCATTCTGATCTATAAATAGAGAGTTATGCCTATTTTACCGAACCTGTAACAAAACCAAAATTAAGAGAAATTAATTCCAAAGATGCAAATGCTACAAATATGCTTAAGTTGAGGAATTTAATGACACTATTAATGCAATATAATGAACTAAACTCTTATTAAACATGCATATTTAAGTGTTCATCATCCATCGTGCACATTTGTGACAAACTTGTAACCTTTTCGCTCTTCACTTTTTGGCATAAGAGCTTTTTCCCAAACCTGGCATGTGAGATACAAGATTGTCTGAAAATTGACAAGAAAATTAAACCTTGGCTTCAATTAACCATCTTAAATCAGCAGGAATGCCCTTGCACATCAACATCCTTAGTCTTACTACCCGAGCTTTGTAAATTTTAAGCAAATCATTTTGAGGAAGAGAAGGAAAATGTGTGTGCAAATTTGAGAGAATGATATCCATGTGAAGAAAATGAGAGAGAAGAAAAGAAAATGAATGCAAGGTGAGCAATAGTTTTTAGGGAACTGAAAAACTGACTTTAAAAGCCACGAAGTACCTTATCTGCCACTTGACCGGGAAATAAAAGACAAACACACAACTAAAATAAAAGCACACAAAATCAAATAAAAACAAACTAGAAATGATAGCAAAAATCAAGAATAAAAATAAAAATGAAAATGAAAATATGACACAAACGAATAAAATTTGATTAAAAGGGCGAAATAGGAATCTTTTCGAAAGTAATTTACCACGATTAAAAATATGCTAATGAGGTGGTACCTCTCTTTTTCCTTTATTTGTGAGAATGAAAGAGATTACCACTAGTTAAGTTTGTTTGTCCTTGAGGCATGCATTCTTGAATGTGGATGTTTCTTCCTGCCTTTTTTCGAAACATGGCTCCCAACTCTTAATCTCCTTCACCTGTACAGAATTAAGTAATGAGAATTCTTTAGAAGTAATGGGCACTAGTTGCATACTTGATTCAAATGAACTAGTTAACCCGATTTCTAAAGGAGTTGAAAAATTTTCATTTTGGATATAATCTTCCACATTAGTTTTAGTCTTATTAGCTTCCTCATTTTCATCATGCTCGAAAAATTCATTAGTGTCAAAATTTTGGTTAAATTCCTTTGCATGAAGACATGAGTGCATAAGTGAGGATTAGGTCTTTTCCTTGTTAGGTATAAGTTTATTAACCTCTTCCTTACCCTTTAGGATTGATTCATCATCTTTCTCATAAGGGTTAGGAATATGTTCTTGATTAACCTTCCCATCATGAAGAGTACTTACCGAATCTTCATGAAGAGCACTTACTGAATCTTCATCTAGATATTGGCCACTTGGATTACTCACATGTGGATTGATAAGGTTTGGCTCGAGTTGAGATGGAAACTCACCTTTCTCATGAATACCGAGTGCAAATGCAAGTTTTTCAAAAGCATCATTCAAGTTCGCTATAGTCGAAGCAGTTTGACTATTAAAAGCCTCTTGCTTTGTAACAAATGAATACATTGTCTCTTTAAAGTCATTTCTAGGAGGAGGAGCATATACATGATCGTGAGAATTTTGAAAATTTTGTCGTGTTTGAACAGGGACTTGTAAAGATTGCGCATGATTGTTATTTCTCCAATCAAAATTCAAGTGATTTTTTCATTCAAACTTTTGTGAACAAAGATTAGGATTTGACCTTTGGAAAGTGTTTAAAACAATGGTTTGTTCATGGAGACTTTTCCTAAAGGTAGGCATATTTGGGCAATCATCTGATGGATGATCACTAGAATTACAAGTGTGACAGACATTTTCTTGCATAGACCACATTTCTAAATCCTCGACTCTTTTAGCTAGGGATGCAAATTTGACATGAAGATCATGATTTTTCCTAAAGTTATAAATGCCTTTACTAGATGTTCTTGGCACCTCATAGGTGTCAGCATTATTCCAATTTTGGGCATTTTTCACTAGTAAGTCTAGAAAATCCATGGCTTCATCAGGATCTTTATTTTCAAATTGTCCATTACACATTAATTCCACCATTTGCCTAGCTGATGTGTAAGACCTTCATAGAAAATTAAGACTAGTTTCTATGTTTCCAAACCATGATGAGGACAAGTATTAAGTAATGCTTTATACCTATCCCAACATTGGTAAAAGGTCTCCCCTTGTTTTTGAGTGAAATCGATAATTTGCCTTTTGAGAGAATTTGTTCTATAGGAAGGAAAGAATTCTCTAAGAAATTGTTATTGCATTTCATCCCATGAGCTAATGGATCCTGACCTAAGATTTTGTAGTCATGTTTTAGCTTTATCTTTTAGAGAAAAAGGAAAAATCTTTAATCTAAAGAAGTTAATGCCACAATTTAGGTCACTATATGTGTTACAAAACTCTTCAAATTCTCTCAAGTGCAAATACGGGTTTTCAACATCTAGGCCATGAAAGTGGGGTAAGAATTGAATGAAATTCGGTTCATGGTTGAAATATTTTGCATCATGAGGGAAGACTATGCATGATTCTGCAAAGTTCATATGTAATCCATTAATGTTCTTGGTTGGGTATGAGCTTATTTTTCAAAGAAGATGAGTGACTACAAATAATTATACCAACTAATGCAAAGAGAAAGAAAAGATGAATATATGCAAGAAAAATAAAATAGAAATAGAAAAAGATAAAACTTACAATTTTATATGCCAAATTTTACCTTCCCTGGTAACAGTGCCAAAAACTTGACACATCCAAAAAAGGATTGTCTCCCAAGTATAGGAGTGTCGAAATAATAAACCTGGTGAGACTGGGGTCGATCCACGAGGAAGAGAATTTTAGCGCAACAAATTATAAGCTAAGAAAATATGATATGATTAATCAAGAAGATATTAACAAATAAAAGTAAAGATGATAGGTAGTACTACCGACCATTCAAATGTAAAACAAAAACAAAAGGTGGCAAAACCATCCATGAGAATAGGTGGTAAAACCCACCATAGTAAATAAAATAACAAGTTCATAAGCAATAAATAAGAATAATTAAAATACAAAAGTAAGAGGAAGTAACACAATAATAATGAGAGTTAAGGTTAGGGGATCCGCCCTTGATATTTCAAATAAGGATACCCATTTAGTTATATGAATTATATTTGTTTCGTTATTAATATTTATACCACTTCTTGTAAATGGGTTCAAGCATCCAATGTGCCAATCACCATATGTCCATAACAAATCAAGGTTCCTAACTAGACTTGTGTCAGTAAGGAAGAACCATACGACATCTAAAAAGGATCCAAGTATTTGATGTGCCAAGGATTGTCAATAATGGATCAAGACCTCCACTTTACGGGTGGTGTCAAGATTGATTAGGAAAAGAAATATAAATCATATATAATAAATAATAAAAGATTACGATTATTAAGCACATATCAAAGGGTTAGAAGATCCTTATTCTCATAGCAAGGGTTGCACCCTTTAACCTTAGTGAAAGAGAAATTAGAAAGACATTATAAGAGAAAAAAAACAAATTGTAAGAAAAGGAAGATTTATTAATTGCATACACACACAAGAGAGAAAAACACAATACAAGATCCCAGCCAAGGCCAAGATATTCCAGCCAAGTTCAAGATGTCCTAATGGTCACAATGCACCTCTATTTATAGATACATTTAGGGGCAAACTTGTCAAATTACTAGGGAACAATTGTCAAATACTAGGTGCACAAATCTTTGACAATTGGGATCATTAGATGCACTAACTTTGACCACCAATTTTGGCATCGAATTATTGATAATTTTGATCACAATTCTTCATGAAATTATAGATATTTGTCTCAGCTTTCTATAACATATTTATTTGTACAATTTGGATATGTATTTTGAGAGATATGATCAAAATACTAAGGCATGGTCAGGCTAGGCCGAATCTGCAGATGGGTTCACTTCAAGCCTATTTTTGGTCCACTAAGAGCCCGAATTTGATTATGCTTGTGAAACATAATCTTGTAGATAATTTAATCAGATTTCCAAAACATCAAGATTTGCACCATTCAGATCTATAAATAGAAAATTATGCCCATTTTATTGAACCTATAACAAAACAAAAATTAGGAGAAAATTAATTCCAAAGATGCAAAGATATTAAGCAATATGATGAATTAAACTCTTATTAAGCATACATATTTAAGTGTTCATCACCTTCCGTGAATCCTAATCTATGTTTGTTGCTAGACATATCTCTTGTTCTCACTCAGTTCTGTTGTGATTTTCTCAATATGTGTTGTTTTGTCTGTCAAAGCAGTCTCTAGTTCTGTGATTCGATTTTTAGCATATGATTTTTCATATTTCAACAATTCAATCTCCCTCTTCAAGGTTTTGATTTCTTCATTCTGATTCAGCCATTCACCATAGAGTGCATTATAAGTCTCCTACAACTGTTTATAGTATTTTGGACCTTCTTCTTCATGTGAATGATCAACATTGATTCTGTAGTGTTTTGTGACATTAGACATAACAGCTTTCCCTTTATCGGCTCATGATGCTGTGAATGCAACAAAATTATTCATGCATTCTTAATCATCTGACTCAGATTCTGATTCATCACTCTAGATAGTTGTCAGCCTTTGTTCTTCTTCTTGAGATTAGCACATTCAGACTGAATATGTCTATAACTAGAATATTCATAACACTGAATCTGTTCTTTCTTCTCAGGTTGCTTCAATTTCTTCTTGTCATTCTCCTTGTTGAACGTCCTAAATTTTTATTCATTTGAGTTTGATGGCTTTCCCTGATTCTTTTTCCTAAAATTCTTTTTCATGAACTTGACATAATTCTTTGTTAGAAAAGCAATCTGTTTAGAATTAGTTTCATCAAGTTCATCATTACTTTCATCATCAGATTTTTCAGTTTTAACATTGAATGTAATGTTTTTTCCTTTTTGCTTTCTAGTACTCTGATTAATTACAAAGTTCAGTTCATCAAGCCTCATCTCATCAGTGTTTTAACTTCCTTAATGGCTAAAATTTTAGGTTGAAATTTATCTAGAACAGGCCTAATTATTTTGCTAACAATTTATGCATCAGTGAAAGTTTTCCCAAGCATGTATGCAGAATTTGTGATGTGACATATCTTAGAGTAAAACTCAGAAATTGACTCATCTTCATGCATCATCAAATTTTCAAATTGAGAATTCAGTCTTATAAATTTAGATCTTTTAATAGATACGGTACTTTCATGTTTGACCTCAAGTACGTCCCAAGCTTCTTTGGCCACTTTGTATCTAGAAATTTGTCCGAAATAGTTTAAGTCCACTATAGCAAAAATTGTATTAAGAGCCTTTGAATTCCAGCTGGAACGTCAATATTCTTCATCAGTCCATTCATCCTCAGGTTTAGGTTCAGAATCACCAAAAGCATTCAACTTTGTTGGCGGTGTTCATCCTTTAAGCGCACTAGTCCATACCCTGTCATCAAGAGAATTGATATACATCATCATTCTTACCTTCCAATATGGGTAATTACCATCATCAAGAATGGGTGATTGTGTTCTAGATCTTCCATTACGATTAAACTCCATTCTTCCAAATCAACCTAATCGTTTTCTTCACTTGTGTGTCAGTGAACCTACTTTGATACCAATTATAAGTTATGGAAGTATGTAGTTATAAGAATTATAACAGTAAACTATAATGTAAATCGGTGCAGGAGAATTTTATATGGTTCGGTTGTAAAACCTACATCCACGGACAGTTATAGAGCTGCAATTCACTAAGTTCTTGTTTGTAACAATCTTTAGGATCGTTTACAGTGCTAACTCATTCTCACACACTGACCTAATCTTTATAAAACAAAATCCTGCCAAGATCTTAAACTCTAGTGACACTGTTTTACTCTCTGTCGCATATAACTTAACAACATACTGTTAAGTATATCATAACCACGATGTCTGATACTAAATCACATAAACACTTAACTCGCAAGTTCTCTCAAGTGTCTACTAACTCAAACAGACCTAATCAAAGATTCATGTACGATTACAACCTCTCATACATGAATAAAAACACTCATAAAATCAAATCAAAGAGACATTCCAATTTTTGTTGAAGCTCTCCTCTCAATTCTTGGAATGCCATGATATAGACTCTCCAAATGAACCGACTAATCAGCCAACTTACCAACTAAGTTATGTAAAAATAACTTTGTATATATAATAGAAGGCCTGGACAAAATCTCCTTAGAATCCTGTAAAAATTCTAATCAAAATTGTATTAGGATAAGAAGAAATATAATAGGAAGGGATATAATTAAACTCCTAAAGGAATTAGGATACAAATAAATATTCTCTATTTTAATTAGGATACAAGAAACAATATCCTAATCTAAGGAGATATTTATTGTAAACCAAATACTTCCTATAATATTCTTCTGAAAAGAGTAAAATAGGAATCAATATAATATTCTAGTTTTATCACAAGTTGGACAAAAATCACTATGTGCATGGCACATGCATATGTGTCTCACGTTGATACTAACAAATAACAAATTGGTGAAGATGATAGCATCCATAAATTACATGAAATCATTTCTGCCCTACTCTATATAAAATCAATGAATGTTAAGCACATTTTAAATTAACTTAATGAGAATTATGTAGTGAAGAAATTGCCTACCGATGAAGAGATTATTGAAGGTGTAATAAATATATTATGACAACGATGATCATGATCTTTATGATAGTTCTGTTTTACCAAATATTTCTCAAAAAGAGGTCATTCAAGCCATAGCAACCTTACGCAACTTCTTGCCACAACATGAAAAAATATATATATATATTCCAAAAGTGGTGCTTGTTTTACAAAAATTTAAGGATGAAGTTAAGTATAGTTTAGATAAAAAGGAAAAACAAAAAAAAAAATTTGATGCATATTTTGAAGAAAATCAGAATTGAGAAACAAATACACCTTAGTTTTCCCCTCTCATTTTTTTAAAATATAGAAATAAACTTACGTAGTTTCAATCTTCTCTTGATATATCATGTCTAAAATTTCAAAATTTTAATCAGCAAATCATGAAATGAATGATGTTATATTTATTTCAAAAATTTCAAACTTTCTCTTCCATTTAATATATTTTTTACATGATGGAGAGATGCACAATTCCTAATTAAAGAATATGTAAACATATGATAAAAATTTTTAAAAAATAACTTAAAATTTGTAGCGTAACTGATTTGAAGTTTGTCCCAAAACTTTAAATAAACTTTGTTATAAACACATTATTTAATGGATTCATTGTCACTGTTTTATTAATTTATCATATATATGAAAGCACATGTGTCTTTTTTATATAAAAATATGGAAGATTAAATAAAGCTTACCTCTTAAACATTTGGGAAGAGTGTAATACTCTATCCCTCTTTGAAATATATGGGACCATCCATGTTTTTGTTTAAAGTAAATGTACAATTATAAAATAATAGAGAATATATTTAAAAAAAATTATTTCAAGAATATAAAAGAAATAATCAATATAGTTTAAGGATTAGAACTCCATGATTTATATATAGAGTAGACATACACATAAGTTTCGAGAAATTTTTGTTATTTTCAATTAATTTTATATGAAGATGAAGCTTTAAAATTGAGGTATAATATATTGTGGTATGATATGATTGAAATTTTTTTAAATTAGATTTTTAATAACATTAATTAAAAGCAATGATATAACAATTATGTAATAGAGTCGTACTAGTTTATGTGGCTTAGCTTGTGTAAAGAGTTTGTAAGTATAATATCACTACTATATATGTATTGAATTAAATTTCAACCAAGATGATTTAAATACAATATATGTGTTCTTATTCTATCTTGGTGTATATATGATTGATTCTCACCTTTGTATATATTTCCTAAAAAACCAATAATTCCTCAATCTAATCAAGCTTAGGTTGATACATGTCCCTAAAACAAATAAAATGAATTACCAGAAACAAATAAAGAAACTCCCAATTTTTTATAATCAATCTTGATTTAGTATTACTTTGATTAAACGAATCATGTAATTGAATTTACCTTCAAAGATAGTTTACCCTCACTAAAAACATCTATTAAATTCAAGATTAATTACTTTTATTAAAAAGAAATGGAAGTGAAAGACAAGTTATATCAAATTTAGCTTTTTAAAGGGTTATTTTTTAGTTTAAGAGTATTTGATTTCTATTTTTTAGCAAGGATTGTATAATGAAGAGTGGTGTGTAAATGAATTTTAGCGTGGGGTTATTTTATAATAAATATAGGGCCGATACGCCAAAATTGGGGCCTATCTAGGCCGTAAAAGGATGATTAGATGTGAGCCCACTTCAGGCCACAACCGATCTCCCGTTAGTCCAATCCCACAATTAGCTCTTCAGAAAACAGAGTTTTTTGACGAGTTCCCAAACAAAGGTCGCAGAGCAAAATGTACCCTTCTTATTTATCGCAGAATTTGGTAAGTCTTTTTAGAAGAGGAGGAGAAAATGTGCTAATTCCATTCAGAGCACAAAATTTAAGCATGGCGATGAGATGCAAAGCAAGAAATCTAAAATGGTGGAGAAGGTGGAGATAAATGAATCAGATTATGTGAATTATACAAGGTGAGGAAAATTAAACATATACGATACATAAAATTTACAAGTATTTTATAACTTAAAATATAGATGAACAAGGATGCTTCTAATTAGATTTAATCTATTCTTATTCTCATGGCATTTCTGGTCAGTGTTTAACTTTATCTTTTTCATTACTAATTTCAAAAATTGTAGTGAAAATGAGTTCTTTGTTTTGCTTAAAGAAATGGGGATCTTTATTAGTGAATCATTTAGACGTTTTCCACTAAGTCAAAGACAGAGAGCACTCAATGTTGCAAGATTGTTGAAGCCTAAAAATCGTTCTTTCCTTGTTATGGTAACGAAAACTGATGCACAAAAAGGTTATATTTTTTATACTTTTATAATATATACCGATCCAATTTGCTAGGAAGTATTTCATTGAGGTGGAAGGTATCATCATCTTGGATTCGGATGAAAAAGTGTTGCCAATGGAACACGAGTGGGAGACAAGGTAAGTGTCCATTAACAAGATGGATTGGAGTTTGCAATGACAAGAATTTGGTGGCAGGAGATATTTATGTTTTCGAGATGATCCAATTGATGAAGAAGACTGCATTTTTGAAAGTTTCAGTGTTCCATGCAGAAGTGGAATGAATTTAAGCAATTAAGAAGCTATGTAATTTCTAAATGTTTAACATGTATGAGTTGCAAATCTTTATCAACTTATCAAGTACCTTTCAAATATTTGTAGTTTAATATTTTGTACTTATAAGTGAAATAGATGGATAAGTTCACTGCTTTGGAGTTAATTGTCTAGAGGGTACATAAATCATGTGAATTATCAAGACTTTGTGCACATGCCTCACTCTAATCTGCAGCATCAATTGCCTATTTGACCACATCAATTCTTCAAGGCTTCAACTAATGTAGCTAAAAGATAGCCTAGAAAATATTAGCTTAGCCATATCGAACTTGCAGGCATGGCCACTTTCTCATTAAAATTTAAACAAGCCATGCCCATGGAATATATGACACATGTGCAGGAGAAAATTCTATTAGTTTAGTACCTGTACTTTTGTAATGTTTTCAATTGTTTAACTTTTAGTTTAGTACCTATAATTTTGTAATGTTTTTAACTGTTTAGATAGATTGAGAGAACGAGAAAAATCTAAACATAACTATTTATATAAAATAAAAATAACTATTTTATTTGAAAAATCTATTTTTGACAATAAATAAATTTTTGTTTTATAAAAATACTATAATATTTTAGTATTAATATTTAAAGTTAGTTCTTTAACATGTCACCAGTGTAATTCTGACTGCACTTGTAGAAGGCAACTCAACTTCATTCTCGTTACTTCTAAGCCTATAATCCTAATCAGTATCCACCAAAGGACACGGGCAGAGGGTTGCATTTATCACAAAACAAAAACTACTAACAGGTTCATTTATACAGCAATCAGATTCAAGTATCTACAACACAATGACATCATTTATGGTCCTACCTCAGTGGTGGTTTACCCATCTATGAAAACCAAATGCAGACCCCAAATTCACATCATGACAACTTCTTCCTATAAGATCATCAATCGTGTTATACTTGCAGCCAAGAAGCTGGTAATTCTCTGCACAAGTTTATGTTCTTGCTTCTTTTTCTTATTATTTGCTCTCAAAAATATCATTTTCTAACTTTATTTGTGCAAATGTTGGCTACACTCACTGTTCCAAATGGTTATGTGTGGTAAGTGGGGTTTGACAAGACATGAAAAAATAAGATTTGGTTTGGTGGTGCCCCATTCAGTAAGACAGGTTAATCCATTTATCATTCAATTATTGCCGGATATTTCCTGGTTTTAAAATACGGAAAGGACTCAAAAATAAAGTTCTTATATTTGATAACTCTACTAGCAGAATTGACTATATCCATAAAATGATGAAGTAACAAAAAATGAGCAGTAGAACATGGTTAAACAGGAAGAAATGGAGAATGATAACTCTGTTGAGATAGTGGATTTAACTACCCAAACACACATTTCGACACTTTGGAAAACAGAGCTTCTCCATCAATACATAATCATAGTAAGTCTTCTTCGAAGAGGACTTGAAAATGTACTACTTCCCTTGAAAGATCAAAATTGCATGGCTACAAGAGGCAAAGCAAGAAATTTAAAAGGGAAGAGCAGTTGGATAAGACACATGAATCAGATAATGTGAATGAATTAAGGCAAGGCAAATTAAATATATGTGGTACGTAAGGATCTTTATAACTCAAAATATGGTTGAATAAAAAATGCAGAGAATTAGATTTAATCTGTCTTTATTTGTGCACAATTTCTATGTAGGTAGTGTTTAATCTAAATTTTTTTTTATTTTATGCTTGTGTAGTATGTTTCGATTAAATTTGCTAGGAAATACTTTAGTGAAGTGGAATATATCATCATTCTATTTAGATGAAAATGAGTTGCCAATGCAGCACCAATAGAACCAAGGTCAGTATTTATTAAAAAGATGGGTTGGAGTTTGCAACGACAAGAATTTGGTAGTAGAGGATATTTGTGTTTTGAGATGATCAAATTTGAGATGAAGAATGCTTTTCTGAAAGTTTTAATATTTCAAATGAAGTAGAATGAATTTAAGCAATTATGAACTTGCGTAATCATTGAATGTTTAACGTATGAGTTGCAAATCTTTATCAGCAACATAATAGTCTTCAAATTTTTGCTGTTTAATATTGTGTATTTATGGGTCAAATAGACATATAAGTTCATTAGTTTGGACTATTAATTGTATAGATATGGTACATAAATCATGTGAATTATCAATATTCTCTGCATATGCCTCACTCTAATCTGCAATAGCAATTGCCTCTTGATCACACCAACTCTTTAAGGCTTCAACAAATGCATTTAACAGAAAGACTGCAAAATATTAGCTTAGCCATATTGAACTTGCAGGCATGGCCACTCTCTTCAAAATTTAAACAAGACATGTCAATGCAATATATGAGACATGTGCAGGAAATAAAGCGTAGCTTAAAGACACTCAACGATCATCCCAGTGATGCTATTTAGGCCCCATTTTGCAAATCCACTTTTATTCTAATAACAATTTTACATAGACACCCCTGAGATACTAGACTTATATGTCCTTGGCTTTTGGCATATGCAATGCAATTTGTTAACAAGACAAGTTTTGTGTTTTGAATTATCAAAGACGGAGTCGAGCATACTGTTTTTGCATTTTTTTTCGGGTATGTGTAGATTTGGAATAAGCGTGGTGGGTGAGATGAATGCATTAACTTGGTGAATGTTTACAGGAACATATCATGGTTATCGAAAGGCATAAGCAAATAGGCAATGGCTTCTAGCCAGGAATCCGTGTGTTGTGTGAAGACGGTGCGTTTTAATAAGTGAAATATTGCCCTTTGTATATGTTGGTGTCAATGTGTGACACTTGCATGTGCCATGCACATGTTGATTTTTTTGTTTAACTTGTGATAAAACTAGAATAGTATTTTGATTCATATTTTACTGTTTCTAGATTATTATTATAGGAAGTATTTGATTTACAATAAATATCTCCTTAGATTAGGATATTGTTTCTTGTATCCTAATTAAAATTAGAGAATATTTATTTGTGTCCAAATTCCTTTAGGAGTTTAATTATAACACTTTCTATTATATTTCTCCTTATCCTAATATGATTTTGATTAGAATTTTTACAAGATTCCAAAGGAGATTTCGTCCAGGACACTCACTATATATACCATGTTATATTTTCATAACTGGTCGGCTAGAGAAAGAGAGAGAATCAGTTTATTTTGTGAGAGTCCATGTCACGGCATTCCAAGCTTTAAAAGGAGAGCTTCAACACAAATTGGGATGATTCTTTGATTTTTTGATTCATGTATGAGTGGTAGAAATCGTACATGAATTGTTGATTATGTCTCTATGAGTTAGTAGACACTTGGGATAACTTGCGGGTTAAGTGTTTACGTAATCCAGCGTCAGGCGTCGGTTTTTATGTATAACTTAACAGCGTGTTATTAAGTTAACTATGACAGAGAGTGAACAGTGTCACTAGAGTTTAAGATCTTTGCGAAGATTTTGTTTTACAAAGATTAGGTCAGTGTGTGAGAGTGAATCAGCACTGTAAAAGATCCTAAAGATTGTATAAACAAGAACTTAGTGAATTGCAGCTCTATAGCTGTCCGTGGATGTAGGTTTTATAACGAAACCACGTAAAATCCTCTTGTACCGATTTACTTTATAGTTTACTATTATATTTCTTATAATTGCATACTTCTCGAACTTACAATTGGTATCAGAGCAGGTTCACTGATTTGTAGATAAGTGAAGAAAACGATCAGGTTGATCTGGAAGAATGGAGTTTATTCACAATGGAGTATCCGGAATACAACCACCTATCCTTGATGATGGTAATTATTCATATTGGAAGGTAAGAATGATGATGTATATCAAATATCTTGATGACAGGGCATGGACTAGTGTACTTAAAGGATGGACACCGCCAACAAAGTTGAATGCTTTTGGTGATTCTGAACCCAAACCTGAGGATGAATGGATTGATGAAGAATGCCGACGTTCCAGCTGGAATTCTAAGGCTCTCAATGCAATTTTTGCTGCAGTGGATTTAAACAACTTCGGATAGATTTCAAGGTGAAAAGTAGCCAAAGAAGCATAGGATATACTTGAGGTAAAACATGAAGGTATCGCATCTGTTAAAAGGTCCAAATTAATGAGACTGAATTCTCAATTTGAAAACCTGATGATGCATGAGGATGAGTCAATTTCTGAGTTTTATTCCAAGATACATCACATAACAAATTCAGCATACATGCTTGGAAAAACTTTTACTGATGCAAAAGTTGTTAGCAAAATAATTAGGTCTATCCCAGATAAATTTCAACCTAAAATTTTAGCCATTGAGGAAGTTAAAAACACTGATGAGATAAGGGTTGATAAACTGATTGGCATTCTCCAAAACTTTGAAATAAATCAGAGTATTAGGAAGCAAAAAGGAAAAGCATTGCTTTTAATGTGAAAACTAAAAAATTCGATGATGAAAGTAATAATGAGCTTGATGAAACTGATTCAAAACAGATTGCTTTTCTAACAAGAAATTATGTCAAGTTCATGAAAAGAAATTTCAAAATAAAGAATCAAAGAAAGTCATCAAACTCAAGTGATGAAAAATTCAGAAAGTTTAACAAGGAGAATGACAAGAAGAAGCCAAAACAACCAGAAAAGGAAGAGCAGATTCAGTGTTATGAATGTTCTGGTTTTGGGCATATTCAATCTGAATGTGCTAATCTCAAGAAGAAGAACAAAGGACTGACAGCAACCTAGAGTGATGAATCAGAATCAGATTCAGAAGATCAAGATTGCATGAGCAATTTTGTTGCATTTACTGCATCTATAGTGTTAAAGGGAAAACTGTTACGTCTGACATAACAGAAGATTACAGAACTAGCGCTGATAATTCAGATAAAGAAGATGGACCAAAATATTATAAAGAGTTACAAGAAACATACAATGCACTCTATGGTGAATGGCCAAGTCAAAAGGAAGAAATCAAAACCTTGAAGAAGAAGATTGAGGTGTTGGAATGTGAAAACTGAAAACCATATCACAGAACTGGAGACTATTTCGACAAATAAAATAGCACATATTAAGAAAGTCACAACAAAACTGGATAAAACCAAAAGGTGTATTGATCAACTCATGGGGCAGCCAAACTTGATCAGGTCTTGAGTCTTGGAAGGGACAACTCCAACAAACATGGATTGGGGTATATAGAAGGTAATGTTGCATCTTTATCAAAAATAGTTTTTGTGAAAGCTTCAACAACAGGTAAAAATTCTAAACTTAACTCTTTAAGATCAAATCCTAGTTCAGAGAGTAATGAAACATTTGTTTCTCCCTGAGTTCTTTCAAATCCAGTCCTGAAAATGTAAGGAAATTCATTCCTACTTGTTAATTTTGTGGTAAAAAGGGACACATTAGGGCTAGATGCTTTAAATTGTTAAATCTTTTGCATAAAAAATCAAAACAGTTGAAATTGTTACCAAAATCACAACTGTAATCGGTTAAGAAAGATAAGACAGTATGTCATGTTACTTTTACTACTCTTGAACATACTTCTAACGGGTTGTGGTATTTTGACAGTTGTTGTTTCAGGCACATGACTGGAAAAAAACAGTTTTTAACAGATTTTGAAGCATGCAGGGACGGTAATGTCACCCATAGAGATGGAGCAAAGAGTAAGTTCATTGGTAGAGGCACTTTGAATGTCAAAGGCCTACCTAACTTTCGAAATGTCTTGTTGGTTGAAGGTTTGAAAGCTAATCTTATTAGTATTAGTCAGATATGTGATGACAAGTATATTGCTAATTTCACACAAAACAAATGCATGGTCTTAGATAATTTTGGTAAATGCATTCTAGAAGGTAATAGATCTTCGAATAATTGTTATTTGGTAAAGATTGTATTTCAAACTAGGATTTCGGATTTAGAATTATGGCATCAAAAATTAGGACACTTAAATTACAAAGACTTGGTTAAATTAACTATGTTAGGTGTTATAAAAGGAGTTCCTAAACTTGATGATAAAGTTAATAAAATTTGTGGACCATGCCAAATGGGAAAACAAATTAGAAGTTAACACAAATCAAATTCACATCTTAGCACATCTAAGATACTTGATTTGCTTCATATGGATCTTATGGGTCCTATGCAAATTGAAAGCATTAATTACAGGTAAAAGATACATACTTGTTTATGTAGATGATTTTTCTAGATATACTTGGGTTGATTTCATTAAAGAAAAATCTGACACTTTTGAGGCTTTCAGGAATCTTTTTGTTAAGCTTGAAAATGAGCAAAATAGGAACATTGGCAAGATTGTGAGAATAAGAAGTGATCATGGTAAGGAATTTGAGAATGTTAGCTATGTTGACTTTGGCAAATATTATGGCATTGATCATGAATTTTCAGCTCCCAAAACCCCTGAATAGAATGGCATTGTGGAAAGGAAGAATAGAAATCTTTAAGAGATAGCAAGAGTGATGCTCAACTAGCAAGAAGTTGACAAAAAGGCTATGGGCTAAACCAATAAGCACTGCTTGTTATATTTCAAATAGAGTTTTTCTTAGACCTGGCACTAACCAGACACCTTATGAAATTTTGAAAAGTAGAAAACCTAATTTGAAATATTTTCATGTCTTTGGATGCAGGTGTTATATCTTAAATCATAGAGAGTAGTTAGGAAAATTGGATCTAAGGAGTGATAAAAGAGTCTTTATGGGATATGCAGAAAACAGCAAAGCATTTCGAGTTTACAATCTGAGAACTGAGGCAGTCATAGAATCTGCAAACATAATATTTGATGATCTTGATGATAATGCAAAATACTCACAAAAGGAAAATATAATTAGCTTCACAGCAACAGTAAAGAAGATTCTGTTATGAAAGAGGAAACAGCTGCTATTACACCTGACATAACAGTAACATCTGACAACTTAGATTTGAACAGAAATTCAATCAGGAATGAAGATGAAAAGAAAGATCTACCCACATGGATTCAAAACGTACATCCAACATGTTCTATCATTGGAACACCAAATGGTATGATGAAGACTCGAAGCAAGGTAAGGAATTAGGTAAGGTTTGCTTATTATGTTTCTTCAGTTGAACCAAAAAATGTAAAAGAAGCCTTAAAAGAAGATGTGTGGATTCAAGCTATGCAAGATGAACTTAAGCAGTTTAAAAGAACTGAAGTATGGGAATTAGTTCCTAGACCAAAAAATGTGAATGTCATTGGAACCAAATGGATATTCAAGAATAAACTGATGAAAGTGGACAAGTAGTAAGAAATAAGGCTAGGCTAGTTGCACAAGGTTACACACAAGTTGAAGGCATAAACTTTGATGAAACCTTTACACCAGTAGCTAGATTTGAGTGAATCAGATTACTACTTGCAATTGCTTGTTTGCTTGATTCAAAATTGTACCAAATGGATGTTAAAACAGCATTTTTAAATGGCTATCTCAATGAAGAAGTCTTTGTTGAACAACCTAAGGGTTTCGAAGATCCTAAACATCCTGATTTTGTGTACAAATTGCACAAAGCTTTGTATGGTTTGAAACAAGCTCCTAGAGCTTGGTATGAAAGGTTGACAAACTTTTTGATCAACAGAGGTTATAAAAGAGGCAGCAATGATAAGACTTTGTTTATCAGACATGCATCTAACTATTTTATTGTTGCTCAAATATATGTTGATGACATTGTTTTCGGATCAACTAACAAAAGCAAGACTAATGAGTTTGTTAAGTTGATGCAGGAAGAGTTTGAGATGAGCATGGTAGGAGAATTAAATTTCTTTCTTGGATTGCATGTTAAGCAAATGAATGATGGGATATTCATATCTCAATCAAAATATGATAAAAATCTTGTAAAGAAATTTGGGCTTGAGAATTCAAAACCAATGAAAACTCTTATCAGTACTAATCTGAAACGTTCAAAAGACAATGAAGGAAAAAATGATAATGCAATTTTGTACAGAAGCATAATTGACAGCCTGCTATGCCTCATAGCAAGCAGACCAGACTTGTGCTTTAGTGTAGGATTGTGTGTAAGATTTCAAGCAAATCCCAAGGAATCACATCTTGCAGTAGCTAAGAGAATCATCAGGTATGTTCATGGAACACATGATTATGGAATACGGTTTTCTAAAGATACAAATGATTATCTTGCAGGGTTTAGTGATACTGATTGTACAGAAAATGCAGATGGCAGAAAAAGTACCTCAGGAGGATGTTTTTATTTTGGTACTAACTTGGTTTCATGGCACAACAAAAAGCAGAATTCTATTTCTTTGTCTACTACTGAAGTCGAATACATAGTAGTAGGGAGTTGTTGCACACAATTATTTTGGATGAAGCAAATGTTGAGTGATTATGGTATTGAACAAAAGCCTAGAATTGTGTTTTGTGATAAGACTAGTGCTATAAATATTTCCAAAAAACCTGTTCAGCATTCTAAAACAGAACATGTTGACATAAGATACCATTCTATAAGGGAACTAGTAGAATCTAAGGTGATACATATTGAACACATCTCCACTGATAGACAATTGGCTGACTTATTCACTAAGGCATTGGATACAATAAGATTTGAAAATCTAAGAAAAGCCTTAGGCATCTGTCAGTTATATAAATAAATACTGTGTGCTATTATGTTATTTATATCTGTAGTATTATAAGTTTTCGTCTAAATTAGTATGTGTGAGCTGTGATATAAAATTTGTAAGATACTGATTTAAAATGAAAAATACAAAGAGGGCTAACAATATATGATGTGTGAAAGCCATCATTGAGAGTAACCTCAGGTATCTAAGAAATATGTTGAGGTCACCCACTCAAAGGAAAAGTGCTACCTCTATATTGTGTGAAAGCTACTATATTCATCTAGAAAAATTCACATTAAAGTCAATTTTTGTGTGTGTAAGAAGCATGCTCAAGTTGATCACTCAATTTAATCAAGTAAAAAGAAAAAGAAAAATAGCTTTCATATGAAAAGATAAACAGCTTTGAAATATGCTTTCTTAGAATGATTCATATGATGATTCAGATATTGTTGTTATGTTATTGTTAATTGTGTTCTGTTACGTTTTTCATAACATACGATGCTCTTTGTACTTATCCGAAATTTGATTTTCTTGTGTGTCCATGTGTCAAAAATGCCATGTCAGCATTATTGAATTGAGAGGGAGAAGTTTCAGTGGCGAGAATCCTAATTCTATTAGAATTCCTTATTCAAATTTGAATTTTTATCCATAAATGTCGGTTATGAAACGGTTTTGGAAAATGAATTAACATTAAAATTTTGTTAAAAACAAAATTGTTTTTAAAGCCGAGTATATTACAAAATTGGTTTAGGGCTTCTCCTGTTCATACCATACTTTAACTACAATTTCGTCCCTATCCCACATCTTGCTTCTCTCTTTTTATTCTGGAAATTTTCTGCAGACCAGTAACCCTAACCATGGCGGCCTCATCTGACTCGACAAAGATAGCCAGTTCTTCATCTTCTCAGAGCGACTCCAGTTATAATAGGAGTGACAGTTTACCGTCATCTCTGATGAAACAAGCACATGCAGAGATCACAACTGATCCAACCATGAGTAAAGATGAGCTTGTTCCAGTAAAGAAGATAAAGGACAAAATCAAGCCGAAGTACAACAAATTCCTCATGGTAGATATCAATAGAAGTTTCTAAAACACTCTTCAAAGAGGAATCTGTAGATGGAAAGGCAGGTAAAACTGTTAGATTTCAACACCTATGGCCTGAGTGAGATGATTGAGTCTATTTACTAGACTCGTACGGTAACAAACTTCCTACCCCCTGTGAAGGCTTTAATTCAGGAATTTTATGCAAACACCATTTCTGCCATTGATGATACTAAAAGCTTTCATTATCACAAAGTTTATTGTAGAGGAAAGTTTGTTAAATTCTCTCTGAATGTTATAAACACTTTCCTGGACATCCCCATAGGCAGTTTGCATGCATTAGATGAAGAATTTAACATGGCTGAAGTGTTAAAGGAATTGACTGGTAGAACAGACATTGTTTGGAAACCGAAAGATGGTATAGACCAGCAATACCTTAGGAAGAAATATCGAGTGATGCATAAGATAGCTCAGTTCAATTGACTTCCCTTTTCCCAGCAAAATCAAGTTCGAAAAGATAGAGTGAAATTTCTGTATTATTTAGGCACCAATCAACCAATTAACTTTGGTTTGCTAGCCCATAGATCAATTGTACAGAATGGTTCATATCACTCTGATTATTACTTACTTGTATAGCATGCTTAATCCAAGGAATCCTTGCACAGAATAACATTCCTATAAGTCCCAAGGAACAGACAAAAATTCTGTCTAAGGCCATTACAAAGGGATTTCTTCAAAGATTGTATGATAAGACTAACTTGCTTGTACTTGAACCAAAGCCAAAGAAAGTAAGGAAAAATCAAATGAAAAATGTTGAAGAATAACTTGCGTTGATCAACTCTGCTTTGACAGAAATTGTGCAAGATTTGAAGGAAATTAAACACAAGTAATCTACTTTGAAAGCAAAGTTTGTAGGACACCCTGATACTACAGTAGAGCCACAGCCAATGAAGACTGAAACTGTGGTTCTTGAGAAATCAACTGAGAAAATTCCTGAGGCTGATGAACCTTTGCCTGAAGAAGCTGAGCAAATGCCTGCAGCAGGTCAAGCTGCAAAATCTACTGTTGAGACAGATATAACACAAGAGTAGAAGCAGAAGGAAAAGCCAATCAATTATCCTGCAAAGGAACCTAGAAGAAAGGGAAAGAAGACAGTTGAAGTGGTGAAGAAACCATCTGACCAGAAGAAGAAGAAGACAATTAAATCATCAGCTCCAACTTTAAGAGATGAATCTATGTCAGATGAACCATCACAAGTAGAATTTGAAATGAAACTGCCTTCGCCACTTATTGAGGAAGAACCTCATGATTTCCTTCTCCCTGAAGCAGCTAAAGTAGAGCCTCCTATTATTTCACCACCTCTGTCACCACCACATGAAGTTCATACCTCATCACCAACAGATCCCACTACAGCACCTCCTCCTGCAGAGGAATTCACTGCACCAGTCTTACAACCACTATCAGCAACTGTGGATGAGCCACTGGTTCCTTCTACATAACAGCCTAGTGTTACCTTATAGACAATAGAAACCAGTGCAGAACTCTATGAGAAGGACATTAGAAGACTTGTGGCTAAAGTTATTGCTACTTCTTCTGACACTACTGATGTACAGCCAGGACCTGTACCCTCTGAACAGCCTACCTCCACTACTAGGCGCAGGTTTAAAATAGTAGCTCACAGGAACAAAAAGTGCCCTGGCAGTACCATTTCTCCACCAGTTCGCAAGTCTCCCAGACTTAATTAATTTTGGCCACTTGTGCTGAAATCAAAGGGGAGATAAAGAGTTGCTGATCTCTGTTTTAACTGCGCTTCCCTCTAGTTTTTTTTTTTTTTGTCTTATTCCTCAAAGGTGTAAGTAAGAAGTGAAGGGGAGTAAGAACTAAACTTCTTATGTTGTTTGTGTGCATTCAAACTTTTTTGATGATTTGTGTTTCTACTACGTTATGTGTTATTATCTGCACATCTCATTTGATGGATGGTTTTGTTTGATCTGATGATGTTTTTTATTACATAGGTGTTTGACAAGATTGTCAAACTTCCATTTTGTGATTGCATTGACAGGTTATATATATCATGACCGTGTTATGTTATGAGATTGATAATAGCACACTGATTATTTCTTTGCACATGATGTTTCTATTTGCTATTTCATGATAACTTAGGGTTATGTCTAACTTATCATGTGCGATTTTCTTTAATTAGAAACAGTTTAGTGTTTTCATCATAAGTTGCCAAAATGGGGGAGATTGTTGGTGTCAACGTGTGACACTTGCATGTGCCATGCACATGTTGATTTTTTCGTTTAACTTGTGATAAAATTAGAATAGTATTTTGATTCCTATTTTACTATTTCTAGATAATTATTATAGGAAGTATTTGATTTACAATAAATATCTCCTTAGATTAGGATATCGTTTCTTGTATCCTAATTAAAATAGGAGAATATTTATTTGTGTCCAAATTCCTTTAGGAATTTAATTATAACGCTTCCTATTATATTTCTCATTATCGTAATATGATTTTGATTAGAATTTTTATAGGATTCTAAAGGAGATTTCATCTAGGCCTCTCACTATATATACCATGTTATATTTTCATAACTGGTCAGCTAGAGAAAAAAAGAGAATCGGTTTATTTTGTGAGAGTCCATGTCATGGCATTCCAAGCTTTACAAGGAGAGCTTCAATGCAAATTGGGATGCTTCTTTGATTTGATTCTTTGAGTTTTTGATTCATGTATAGTGGTAGATATCGTACATGAGTTGTTGATTAGGTCTGTCTGAGTTAGTAGATACTTGGGATAACTTGCGGGTTAAGTGTTTATGTAATTCAGTGTCAGACGTCGGTTGTTATGTATAACTTAATAGCGTGTTATTAAGTTAACTGTGACAGAGTGAGCAGTGTCACTAGAGTTTAAGATCTTTGTGAAGATTTTGTTTTACAAAGATTAGGTCAGTGTGTGACAATAAGTCAACATTGTAAAAGGTCCTAAAGATTGTACAAGCAAGAACATAGTGAATTACAACTCTATAGCTGTCCGTGAATGTAGGTTTTATAACCAAACCACGTAAAATCCTCCTGTGCTGATTTACTTTACAGTTTACTATTATATTTCTTATAACTGCATACTTCCAAAACTTACAGTATAAAATATCAATTTTTGGCTCTTGCTCAACTTCCTTTCCAGGTATTCTGATCTGATTATTTAATAATTGAACCTATGCTAGGTTGCAGTTTCTTTATGAGAATGTCAGCTATTCAATTTTTGGAGTGTCCCATTCATTTTTTGAAAATAGTGTATATCAAGGGACTAGCCATTTCGGGGTGTCTCAATATTTCTTATTCTTGGGTGATCGGGGCAAATATTAAAATCTCTACTATAATCCCTTAGGTACACTTACTATTATGTTTTTAATCTAAATTTTAATTAAAATATGTCAATATTTTTTTAAAAATTATTTAAAATTAATATAAAGTTAATAAATTAATATTTATTAGATGAAAATTACAATTAAAATATTAAAATTTTCATTAAATGGCCTAAGAGATTATTTTTTAAAAAAAGATATTTTTATTAATAAATCATATAAGTTGAACAAATTTTTTATTTATACTAATTTTTAAAAGTAAAAGTTTAAATTATTAATTTTTTATTATATGTATTTATATTTCTAAAAACTTATGTTGTGAAACGAAGATTTAAATATATAGTATGTATTGTTGACCAATATCCTGAAGGTACCTAAAACTTTTGTTATTTGTAGAATTCCCAAAGTGGTAGCTTGAAGAATGTTGGGAGAGGGAAAATCACAAATTTCTCAAGTTTTGTAAACATCCCCAAGTTACAAAACTAACAGACTAGCAGGCAAATATAATAAAAGTATAAATCAAAGCAACAAACGGGGATGTTGAATTTGAAGGTGTAAGTACAGACCGAAGCGGATCTATTCTTGGACCAGAAGGGCACGAACCCCCCTAAAAATTTGAAAATTTATTGCACCCCTTAAGTTTTAATAGTCACAAGTATACCCTTATATAAAAATTATTTGATTTTAACAATTATATCTCCATTTAAAAATCACATGATTTTAACAAATATATCTCTTGCCCTCAGGTTCACCTTAAATTTAAGTGTTGTTTTTATGCGGGTCCTTTTACATTTTTCCATTTTATGTTATTGCATGATTTAAATGTTATGACATATTTATTAATACAATTTATTAGGAATATATGTAGAATAAACGTAACTATAATGGGCTTCAAAATTATTTGCAATATATACAGTATTTCAATATGAATTTTTATAAATATTCTTTAAATTCAATTCATCATCAATACATTAATTTACATAGAATCTTAAATTTAGACAATTAAATATTACCAAAAAATTTTCTAGATATAAAATATCAAAATTCAAATATTATATATGTTTAGCTTTCATATAAAGTTTTAAAACAATATTATTCAAAACATTTCAATTTAATTATAATAAAAAGACTTTGAAACGTATATATAGTTGGAAAACTTTTTCGAACTATAATATATTACTTTAGTCTTTTATATATATATATATATATATATATATATATATATATGTTCAAAAATAAAAATTATCTCATTTTTAATTTGTCAGAAAATTATTTTAAATATAATTAAATCTTAATTATTATATTTAGCTACATGTTTATTTAAATTCTAAACTATATGATGCTCTTTATATAAAAAAAAAAAAAAAAATTCTGGGTTTGCCACTGTGGATAGAAGTCGGAGGAAGAAGGAGAGTTGCATAGTGAGAGTGATTTCAAGTTTGCTAGTATTCATTTGATGTTTTCTCTCTGGTTTGTTGCTTTTCATGTATTCCTTTAGCCATTTTCCAAGGAGACATTTTATTTGTTGCTTCTGAAACTAGTTGTCTTCATTGGGTTTTAAGGTTTTAAACTATGCTTGGTTCATTTTCTAGGCTCTTTAACACAAAGTAAAATGCCTGAGTGACAGAATATGAGGATCTCTGCCTCTGGACAATGTATGTACCATAGCTCCGCTTTCATGGAATGGTAATTTGGTTAACTCCTGATGTTTTAGCTCTTCTTATTTGGGTTTCTTTTAATGTTTTATTTATTTGATTATTAAGGGGTGCATATTTTTGTTTGAATGATATAAAGGTTGGTTCTTTACTGGTTTGTAGTTGATGGGTTGCAAAGATAGATAGCATAAGTAAATAATTTTTTTTTAGCCTTCTAAGGTAGAGTTTTATTTCTATCGAATGAGAGCTTCGTGAAATGGAATTTTTCATCAATGTTGCATTTCTTGTACCCCTCTCAACCTATTCTTTTGGTAAGGTGATTGGTTGATTATTTGTATTGAGATTTGAGATCATTGTGTTCAGCAAATACTTACTGGCTTTAGTGGGTACTAAGATAAAATTACTGTATTGATTTGATAAAATGGATTTTTTTAGTCGTTAGTCATAAACTACAACTAATTGTATTATTTTTGTAAAACATAGGGTAGTGTAGCTAGGGGTGGCAATTCATGTGCGGGTCGTATTCATACCGTGTCGAGCTATGACACGATAAAGATTAACCCAATACGAATATGATCCATTTATTATTCATGTCATGAAGCGTCAACGTGAATATGACATGATTATTAAACGAATAACACGACACGACATAAATAATAAATGGGTTGTATTTGTGTCACAATTACGACATGTTTACATGATTGACATGACCTTTTTATAATTACGATACGATTATGAAACGATTATAATTACCATACGATTACAGTTATGACACGCTTATAGTTATGACACGATTATTATACGATTATATATTAAAACATATTTTTAAATAAAAAAGCTATCACATAATATATAAAATTAAACAAAATTAAATACGAACAAAACTTCAGATGCAATCCAAGTACAACAACAAAGTCCATTTCAACAATTCAAATATAACAAAATTAATAAAAATAAAGTCCATAAAATCTCAAACATGCATTCAACACATTTCCTAAATTCTTGATGTGACTTAGACTAAGTTCATCACAAAGAAAGAAAATGAGAAAATGAGAAAAGTTGGAGCCATCCATCACAAAATCACAATTAACAACGATTGATAGCTTCCAATTGACACCAAAAAGTTGTATCTCCATGTTCTCTTCAACTCTTATCCGTCTCCTCTTCAACTCTTAAGCAACCTACAAACAAAAAGTTTGTAGTCATGAAAAATATCAAATCATATTATGTGTCTTGTTTCATCAATATAAAAACTAATCAGTTACCAAATCAAATATAACATGTAAATGAATCATCCAATACTTTTAGTTAGCAATTGAAAATCAAATACAAACCCATTAACATCAATGTGCCTAGCCATTGAAATTGCAAATGAAACACAAACCATCACTTACATAATTAAGACCTTCATGTCATGGAAGCATTGCTAGCCGATTCTCTAGCTTGTTGGTTGATACCTAAGTTCATCACATCTTTAGTCAACTAATCTATGATACTCAAGTTCATCACATCTTTAGTCAACTAATCTATCTTTAGACTTCTACTTTCTATAAATTATAGAATGATTAGAGCAGCATAAGAAAACAACTTATAGTGAAAAAAAAAAGAAATTGCTAATGGGTTACCTTTTTGTCCAAACAACCAATCTCTAGTGCAAATCAAAACCTCTGCTATATCTGGTGTACGTGCATTTCAATATTGTTCAAGAACACATCCACCAACACTAAATGCAGACTTATATGCAATCGTAGAAACTAGAATGCTTAAAATATCACGAGCCATACAAGCAAGTTCAGGATAACGAAACTTGTTTCCTTTCCAAAAAAGAAGAAAATCCAAATTGGCTAACAAATCTGCCTGACACATGCAAAAAAGATTATCTCCCAAGTATAAGAGCGTCGCAATAATAAACCCAGTAAGACCAGGGTCGACGAGGAAGGAGTTTTAGCACTACAAGCTATTAAAGTAAGCAAATATAATATGGATGATTCAAAGAGATGACAAGATAATATCAAAAAATAAAAGTAAAGATGGTAGGCAGTACTATCGACCATTCAAATGTAAAACAAAAACAAAAGGTGGTAAGCCATCCATAAGAATAGGTGGTAAAACCTACCATAGCAAATAAAAGAACAAGTTCATAAACAATAAACCAGAATAAATAAAATACAAGTAAGAAGAATTAACAAAATAATAATGAAAGCTAAGGTTAGGGGATCCACCCTTGATATATCAAATAAGGATAAGTAACTCAATTGGAATCCATACATAAAAGAGGTTCCAATTGTCATTTAAGCCCAATTTTAGTTATATGAATTATATTTGTTCCATTACCAATATCTATAACACTTCTTGTAAATGGGTTCAAGCATCCAATGTGTCAATCACCATATATCTACAACAAATCAAGGTTCTTAACTAGACTTGTGTCAGTAAGGAAGAACCATACGATATCTAGAAAGAATCCAAACATTTGATGTGCCAAGGATTGTCTACAATGGATCAAGACCTCCACTGTCAAGATTGATTAAGAAAATAAATATAAATCATATAAAATAAACAACAAAAGATCATGATTATTAAGCACATATCAAAAGTTAGAAAATCCTTACTCTCATTATAAAAGAAAGAAAACAAATTACAAGAAAAAGAAGATTTATTAATAGCATAAACACACAAGAGAGAAAAACACAGTAACAAGATCCCAGCCAAGGCCAAGATGCCCTAAGGGCACATATTTATAGATACATTCAGAGGCAAACTTGTCAAATTACAAAGGAACAATTGTCAAATATTAGGTGCACCAACTTCGACAATTGGGATCATTAGGTGTACCAACATTGACTGCCAATTTTGACATTGAATTATTGATAATTTTGATCACATGTCTTCATGAAAGTTGTAGATATTTCTCTTATATTTCTATAACATATTGATTTATACAATTTGGGTACATATTTTGAGAGACATGGTCAAAACACTGAAGACATGTGAAATACAATCTTGTAGATAATTTAATTAGCTTTCCAAAACATTAAGATTTGCACCATTCTGATCTATAAATAGAAAGTTATGTCCATGTTACCGAACCTACATCAAAACCGAAATTAAGAGAAAGTTAATTCAAAAGATGTAAAGACTACAAATATGCTTAAGTTGAGGAATTTAATGACACTATTAATGCAATATGATGAATTAAACTCTTATTAAGCATATAAATTTAAGTGTTTCATGACACCCCCCAACCAGCTTATTGCTAGTCCCTAGGAATTAAAGTGTTATTATTTAGAAGTGATTTATAGATTTATACATCCAAGGTGGTCATTATAGCACTCTCATTGATTTTATCCAAATAAACAAACTCTCAACCATTTTTTTTAAATGACTCATGTACCCTTCAATCAAGATATTAACAAACATTCTTTTTGTGCTCAGTCGACACATGACTATGGGGCTTATTAGAAAGAAGCTATATCAATTCTAATATTTGTTAAAGCTAACAACCTTAGGCAGGGTGCATTCATTCATCATTATTTTTATATATACATACATATTTTTTTTCTTGTTTTTCTCTTTTTTTTTTTGAAAGAATGCATCTTTAACCCATGTAGTGAGCCTTAGGCTAGTGACTCCCAAACCAGTTGGCCTTAGAGTTAGGTGTTAAGACACTCTTACGAGCTTAATGACTTGAGTTGTCGATACTTTATTTTTGCTTAGACATTTATGGATATGCAATGTTCAATCCCAATAAGCTTTCTCCTTAATCCATGTAACGAGCTTTGGGCCAATAGCTCCCAAACTAGTTGGTCTTAAAGTATTAGGTGTTAAGGCATCCCTCGGGCTTAATTGCTCGAATTAAGGAGGTTACGAGACCAAACTTATCCACAATCGTTTTTTTTTCACTTTTTTCTTTTCTTTTTTTTTTTGTTAAACTTTCCCCTTCTTTTTGTTGTTATCCTAAACAAAACAAAAGAACTTAAATATTACAACATTTCATTTCGCCACCCACAATCATGCATCAAGGTATGTGTGTGTGTAAAGAAAGGTTCATGAATACTTGCTTAACGAGTACATAAGCACACAGTTTATTAAATGATAAGGTTGTGAGAGTTCATAGATTTGAATAATTCAAAGTGAAATAAATAAGACCTCCATGTTATAAAATTCCAAAATAAAAACTAAATAATATCCAGTTAGCTAAAATGAGTCTTCAAAAATACAAAAACAAAACAAAATGACAAATTGGTTAGAATATGTTTAAGAGTTCAAACTAGCCTCCTTACTCTGCAATTCTTAACCCAGAATGCATCTTAAGAGGATTTGAACTCCTTACACTGCACTCTGACACTAATTACTAACTCATTTTTTTTTTTTTTGCAAGAAAAAAAATTTAAGACATACTTATGTCTACTATCCTTCCCCTCTAACCAAATGAAACATTGTCCTCAATGTTTAAATGTAAAGAGATAAAGTATAGGAGATATTACCTGAAGCTTCTGTTGTTCGAGAGAGACGACCTGAAAGACTTCTAAAATAAAATGCTACAAATAAAATAAAAGACAAGAAAAATTACAATGGAGATTCAGATCCAATTTGCACTTTTTGTTTCATCCCCCTAACCAATCAATTTAAGTTATAGCTGGGTCAGGTTCATACTCGACTGCTTATAATTTATCAAGTAACTCACTAGTAGTAGTGGTAGAAACAAGGATCTGTCGCTGAACGAGGGATAAAATTTTATTCCACAGTTGCATCAACAAAACTTATCAAAGGGTCAAAGAAATTTTTAACATTCAACAAACCTATGGGTTTTTTTGGAGATTCAGTTAAGCCCAAGAGGCAATTTAAAAAATTTCTTCAAGAGTACCAAAGCCACCTGGTACAGCAATAAAGGCATCTAAATTGATAAGCATATTTGCCATGCAATCATTCATAGAGAAGACTTGTAACTCCTTCCCAACCATTCTTCCAACGATGCTTTCTACAGCCAAAGCTTTAGGAAATAACTTCTAAAACTTGACTACCTCCTACATGTGCAGCTGTTGACACACAACCCATTAACCCGAGGCTAACTCCTTCATAAACCACATGAATCTTTCTTTCAGCCAATAGCCTACCAAGATAATTTGCTACTTTTACAAACACTACAAGAATTTTTCTTATATTTGATACTCTTGTATTTTTTTTATTTGGCGGTTTTATAAAAAAGAGTCACTTATAACATGCAATTGAAAGTCAAACCCATTTTCTTTACAAATTTGGCACCTTTTGTCTTTACTTTAATTATATATTTGTCACGTTCTTAAATGAGTAACAAATATAAATAAATAAACCCTACCTAATCAAAGTTTTTCACACTTTCTCCTTTCCACTTCCATTTTCTCTTTTACCCTAGCCGCACCTTTCTTTTGCTTTTCCTCCTTCCCAGCCGTTGTCACTCCTTAGAAACCCTAAAAGCATTGACTCACCGATTTGACTCAATGGGTTGAGTTATCCGAGCGCAGAGAAAAGGAGCAGGCTCCGTCTTCAAGTCCCACACCCACCATCGAAAAGGTCCGGCTCAGTTCTGTTCACTCGATTTCGGGGAACTGAACAGTTTGTTGAAGGGTGTGGTGACGGAGATCATCCACGATCCGGGTCGAGGCGCGCCTTTAGCTCAAGTGACGTTTTGACACCCGTTTCGTTACCATCATCAAAAGGAGCTGTTTGTGGCAGCAGAATGGTTGTACATAGGGCAATTCATGAACTGCGAAAAGAATGCGAATCTGGTGGTGGGAAACGTGCTACCGTTGGGTTCTATCCTTAAAGGTGCAGTAGTGTGTAATGTGGAGCATCATGTGGGTGATCGTGAGAGGAGCACGAAAAAAGCGTGGACGCTATGAGGGTTAAGATTGCTTTCGACAATTTCGAGATAAAAAAAGTTGATGATTGGGTCAATTTTCCTCGGTTATCTTTTTTCCTACAGTATCCAAGAAAATTTTTGCCCTGAGCAGCATCAGTTCACACTCCTCTATTCTGGCAATATACAAATATAAATCAATAAATCATCTCTCTACCAAAGCAGTTCCTACCGTGCTGAAGCCTAATCCTAAATTCTAACAAAAAACACATTTACCGAGTGTGACAGATGGAGAAAGCACTCAACAGATAGAAAATTCCACTCCAACATTTACAACCAATTTCTTCACAAACGAATGAATCTAAGCTTCTCCTCTTAATGGAAGCTTAGTTGAATTCTTTAATTTTTCTATGATTAAAGTCAACTAGTGATTAGTTTATGTTGATCAAGCTTAATGATTTTTTTTTGGTATAAAAAGGTTGTGATTTGTGCGACCGGTGATAGTGTTGCGTATCATAGAAAACCTGCGTTTGGAGATGATTTAGTCATCATGGTGTAAGTTGGAATATTGACCTAATGATGAATGGTTTTTATTTTCTTTATTTTTTGGTTTGAATCTTGTAAATCTGATTCTGCCAACAGATAGTAGTATAATTTATTTGTACAAATATGATTTTAAATAGTGCATATCGTATTGCTATTTGCAAGGCGAAGCGTGGAGGCTTCAAGGATACACATGCTTATGACCTTTTCGCTTCTATTCTTAGGGTATAATTAATGCCTTTATTTAAGTATCTGCACCATTTCGATTTTTTTTCTCTTTTTTAAATATCATATGGTATATTAACTGTGCAGGCATTGCTAGAGAAAACCAAGTTGAACCCTACTGAAGTCGGGGATATAGTTGTTGGTACAGTTTTGGCGCTTGGTTTGCAAAGAGCCACTGAGTGTAGGATAGCAGCGTTCTATGCTGGTTTCCCTGGTATATATGCTCTTCGTTATATTATACCTTTAATATTTCTGTCATTGTTTGCACACAAGATGGAATAGTAGTTAAACTTTCATTTGAATTATGTACTTGAAATATAAACTTCTGTACCATTTGCTCTGCAATTTTGACCTATGAGACGGAGCCATTGCCCAAATCATATGGCTGAAGAGTTAATTTCCTAAACAATTCACAAGGTTTGCTTAAATTCCATGTGGATAGTCAAGTTTCAATTTTTTATGACAAAGTATTTTAGTTTCATAATCCACTTTTTTACAGGTATTTTGTGATCGAACATTCTAATTGTCTGTTAGAAATTTTAGTGAATATTAGATGTATTTTGTAAAATTATCCTATAATAGAGGAAACCAAGGAATCTATTTATCAAGTCTTAAAATGGATGAACATGCTCAAATATGATTTGAAGAACAAGACAGGATGGTTTCATTGGTGCTCAATGTTTATGTGTTTCTCTTTAAATTCTTTTTTGCTCAAGTCGATAATATACTATTCCAAACAGAGACGGTGCCCATCAAAACTGTCAACAAGCAGTGTTCATCAGGCTTATAGGCAGTTGCTGATGTTGTTACTTCTGTAAAAGCTTGATTGTATGATATTGGTAAGAATAATTGGAATTTGTTTCTCTCTTATTTTTCTTTCTTAGGCCAGTAAAAATGATTCTAGCTATGTGTTAAATGCCCTTTGACTTTGATCTTACACTTCTTCTGCTTAAAATGCAGGCATTGGAGCAGGGTTGGAGTGTATGACTGTGGATAACATTGGCGGTGTTTAAAAAGTTAACCCAAAAGTATATTCAAACTCACTGTGGAATTTTGTTTTAGTTTTGAAATGGTATGTTCAACTAAATTTGTAAGATAAACAGGTAGAGTGCTTTGCTCAAGCCCGGTTAGAACCATCACCTCCTACAAGGTTGTACACTGTTTTGGCTGGACCAACAAAATTACGAAAGGCAAGTCTCTCCTTGCAGTTCTATGGAGTCTGGTATGCTGTCAAAGTTAAGCATGTTTGCTCCATCAACTAGTTATAATTTGAAATTGAGCAAATGTATCTATAAACAGGTATTAGATGAAAGAAATGAGTGGACAAGGGATTCACAGCTAGCATCAACATTGGTTATGTCTCTACGGTGGGCAGTCTTCAGAGAAGACATTCGTGCAGGAATTCTTGATGGCACAAACTCGGAAGTGTCATTTGAAAATTTCCCATATTATCTGAGGTACTATATATTTTTATTTCTCCCTTAATGTGTACTTGTTCATTAGATATTATCAAGTTTTTTTCCTCTTAGTGTAATCTCTAGTACATTCAAGACCTAAATACATGTCGTGATTCTTATCTATTGCTCTAGAGGCATAACATGTTTGATTTGAGTAATTTGCTTGCACTTGCTGGCAGGAATATTTTTGTGTGGGATTAGGTGTTTTGATTTGATTTCATCGTGATTCTTCTGCTTGCTAGAAGTGCTTATGTTTGTTTGAGATCTATGAGGAAATGTTGGCAAAGGCACTTCCTCACTACTTTGGGGCTAAATTGCTCATATATGATAATCATTCACCTTTTGGTGGAAGATAAAAATTTTCCTACTTGACTCCAATAAGAGGAATTAACTCCTCTTTATTTTTTGCTTCTTTGCTCGGATCTTTTGTTAATGTCATAGTTTCTTTGTGGAAAATTAAATTTTGGTCGTTGAAACTTTGTGGTAGTATGATTATGCATATTTCTTCTATTCTAGTATTACAACTTTATCCATCAGTGATGTCAAAGGCTGAATAAGTGGCTAAATTATTGACTTTAAATATGTTTAGGGTTTATCTAAGGAAGCTGAGCTGCTGAAGGATGGATTAAATGCTGAAAAATCACGTGGTTGTGTTAAACAAAATCCTTTCTTGGCAAATTTGGCTAAGAGTGTGAATTTATTTGCCATTAAAGAGGAAATGCTGGCCCAAGGTTTGTGATGTTACCATAACCCTGTAGAGCATCCTCACGGTGGTGGTAACCATCAGCATATTGGGCATGCTAGTACTGTTTGCAGAGATGCTCCTCCTAGCCAAAAGGTTGGTCTCATTGCAGCCAGGAGGACTGGTGGTCTCAGAGGACAAGCTGCCGCCACTGCTGCCAAGGCTGATAAGGGTGCTTAGGCAGTGTTATAAAGCCCCCTTTTTAAATCATTATTTCATATTTTTCTTTTGAACATTTTTCATTTCTTCCATCACTGCTAACTCTAAAAATTTTGGTTGGGCAATTGAAAATTTTAGTCCCTTTTGGGTTGCTTTATACAAAAAAAAAAAAAGCTTTGACTCCTTCTTTCATCCAAGCACCAGTAATTCATCTCACTGCCTCACGCTCCCAGTCTCTATAGCTAGATTTGGTCAGTTTCCTTCCCTTTCTTCTAATTATTTTTTCTTATGTTGAACCTTGTTGAAGCTTATGGTGGACAAATTATTTGTTGGAAGCATTTCCCTGTTTATTAACTTTTGTAGTTGGTAAGGGTTGATGATCTTGTATAAGAGTATGTTATTGGAACTCATTACTGAAAGACCCACTATTTGAAGAGATACTCTAAATTCTGTCCTATGTTTATGCCACTAGCTGGATCAATCACGTTTATATTTTCCTGGATGATTGCTGGATGGTGATATGTATTTTGATGTGATTGCACCTTAATTTCACTAAAACAGTTTCGGTCATATTAGGGACAAGTATTAGCTGGTGATGGTAATAGTTTGATCTGTACACATGTTGTGTAATACCTTTTGTACCTTATATTCTACTTATCAAGGTGTTTGATGCCTGAATGGAAATACAAGTTTTATGCTTCAAATTACAATACAAATTAGGAACCACTATTAGATATGCAGCTGGCTGGGAGAGTGAAATCAATGGATATCATTTTTCTATAGATACTAGCACAAATTTTCATATTCTCAAATTGCTTGTGCTGATTTTTGAAGTTCGTACATGTTTAATTTTGCTGATGTTAGCAATCAATAGTCTCTCCATCTTTTCTCATAAAGACCAATAGGATTATATGTACTGAATTGAGAATTTTGTAAGAAGGTGAATTATGAATATTGTAAATGATTTCTAAAAAGAAAAATTTTCCTGGTTTCTATTTTCTATCATCTATTTTGCTAGATTGAGTTAAGTGCTATCATGTTTAACAGCTAAGAGGGAGGCTAGCAAGAAGAAGATAGTAGAAGTAGTAAAATATCTTTTAGTTATTGACAGGTCTGGTTTACTGTAGCATAATTTCAAGGACTGAAACATAAACTATTGATAAGTCTGCCTTTGATTAACAGTGGGGGAAAATGAAATGGTTAGACTTTATTTGGTTTAGGCATCCAAATAGGCTAGATTGTTAAAACACATAATGTTCAGATATCTTTAGTTACCAACTTGTCGGTAATGCTTTTGAGGACTTCACCATTTGATTGCATTGGTCAGGATAATAATATGTCAGCCCCACAGTTATAGCTTCCATGATATGGATTTGCTTATATTCTGTGTGTATATGTTTATTAAAATTTAACTGTGTGCCTTCTGTTATGACTTCTTCATGTGTTGTATGGTTGTAGGTTGAATCTGAGTACCTCCCTCTCTACAACAACTATGGGCTAGGTCTCACCACGTGGAGTCCACTTGCTTCTGGAGTGCTCACTAGAAAATACAATAAGGGAATTATACCACCTAAAAATCGGTTTGCATTGGAAAATTACAAAGTAATTAGATGGATTTGATACACTTTAGTTGCTATAATCCATTGTTATTCTTTACTCTTATTGGTGTAAATTACTGACTACATGAATTACAAAGTTGCTAATTACTTTGTATTGTGTAGTATGCTTACTTGTTTGTTATATGGATTTTTGATATATGATAAAGTGTTATTGATTCGAGGATTGATGCTTGTTTTATGATAAATTTGTTTAATGTGACAAATGATTCAGATTATGAATTTATGAAATTTTTTAAAATACCTATTATATATACTTGGCAATTAGTAATCAACCAAGTATTTTATATATATATATATATATATATATATATATATATATTAAATACTTGGCGGCTAAAAACTGTCAAGTATATATTGTTTTTAATTTTCAAAACTACTATTTATACTTGTCGGTCAAAAACCGCCAAGTATAGTTAGGTGCATACTTGGCGGCTAAAAACTGTCAAGTATATATTTTTTTAATTTTTTAAAACTATTTATACTTGCGGCCAAAAATCGTCAAGTATAGTTAGGTGTCATATTTGGCAGGTTGATTGACCGTCAAATATGTCAAATTGACCATATTTGACGATGCCATTGGTGGCGCTTTCAAGACCGTCAAATATGTATATATTTGGCGGTCAAGAACCGCCAAATATGAGCATTTTTCTTGTAGTAAAATTCTTCACTTTTACCTGGTTGAGATCCACAGAATACACATATCCTTTGGATTCAACGTTTCGATGTTCCCTCCATATCTATGCAACTCTCTAACTATGTGTAAATGAAAGAACAAGACATGTGATATTTATGGAGTGTAAAAAGGTATTCTAATGATGACATCCAAATAGGTAGGTCAGTTTATTTTGTTGAAAAAAATTTGACAATAATGCATAGAAATTTAAAAAGAAAAAAGATGATAAAATAAGACACCATAAATGCACAAGTCAAACAAAAGATACAAATTCAAAAATGGCAACTATAAGGCATTAGAATTCAGAAATGATGGCACACATGCATATGTACAGATAGTTGTGACTGTGGCTCACATCTTTCTCTGGTTTTACGTCCAAAAATGGCTTAAACATCTTCTATGAGTTGGAGATATGCTTCCTATCCAATTTTCTTATAAACTGGCAAACATTGTCGTTTTGAGTCAGATTCTCAATGCTATAACTTTCCTGCTCATCTTAGAATTGTGTCCACAATTTAAAAATTTCAAGTTGCACAAGTTCACAAGAATGCGTCTCAAGAGTCACTTTGATATCGTCCAAAGACTCCCTACTCAGTCCATTCTTGATGAACAATAGTTTATCCTCTCGATTGTTAGACAAATATCCCAAGGAGCAGTAATGCTGGTTACATGTCCATCTTGCCCATTTGTGACAAACTTGTAACCTTTTCACTCTTCGGTTTTTGGAGTAAGAGTTTTTTCGCAAACCTTTATGTGAGAAACAAGATTATCTGAAAATTCACAAGAAAATCGAACCTTGGCGTCAATTAACCATCTTAAATCAGCAGGAATTCTCTTGCACATCAATATCCTTAGTCTTTCTGCGCGAGCTTTGTAAATTTTAAGCAAATCATTTTGAGTAAGAGAGGGAAAACATTTGTGCAAATTTGAGAGAATGGTATCCATGTGAAGAAAATGAGAGAGAAGAAAAGAAAATGGATGCAAGGTGAGCAACAGTTTTTAGGGAACTGAAAAATCAACTTTAAAAGTCACGGAGTATCGTATCCGCCGCTTGACTGGGAAAAATCAACCCTTAAAAAAGATCGACTAAAGCAATAGACTCTTCATTTTGATTAAAATTTTTAAAGAATGGTTTTAACCGTTGTCCATTAACCTTAAAAACATTATCATTATTTGGGTTCTCAATTTCAACAACTCCATGAGAGAAAGAATTTTTAACAATGAAAGGCCTAGTCCAACAAGACCGAAGTTTACCAAGAAACAAATCCAATCTTGAATCATACCAAAAAACTTTTCATGAAGGTTTAAAAGATTTTCTAACAATGAATTTGTCATGAAAAACCTTCATTTTTTCTTTGTAGATTTTAGAATTTTCATAAGCCACATTCCTGATTTCTTCTAGTTCACTCAGTTGGAGTGTACGTAACTTGCAAGCATCATTCAAATTTGTGTTAAATGTTTTAATTGCCCAATAAGCTTTGTGCTCAATTTCCACAGGCAAGTGACAAGGTTTTCCATAAACTAATATATAAGGAGACATTCTCAGTGATGTTTTAAAAGTAGTTCGGTAAGCTCAGAGTGCATTATTAAGTCTTAAAGACCAATCTTTGCGATTTGGGTTAACCGTTTTTTCTAAGATCTGTTTTATCTCCCTATTAGCTAATTCAACTTGTCCATTTGTTTGCGGGTGATAAGGTGTATAAATTTTATGGGTTATTTCATATTTCTTTATTAAAGTTTCAAATGGTTTGTTACAAAAATTTGTACCCCCATCACTAATAATAGCTCGAGGAATTCCAAATCTACACAAGATATTCTCTTTCAAGAATTTGATAACTGTTTTGTGATCATTGTTTCGACATGCAATTGCCTCGACCCATTTTGAAATATAGTATACAAAATCAAATAATGGTAGAAAAGGTCCCATAAAATCAATACCCCAACAGTCAAAGATTTCCACAACAACAATGAGATGCCAAGGCATCATGTTTCGTTTTGAAATGGATTCCAATTTTTAACAATTTTCACAAGTTTTACAAAATACATGTATATCTTTAAATAATATGGGCCAATAAAATCCACATTGCAAGATTTTAGTGGCTGTTTTTTTTAGATGAAAAATGTCCTCCACATGCTTCAGAATGACAAAAATTAATGACATTACTTACCAGATTGTCGGTATGCATCTTCTAATTATTTGGTCTTGACAATATTTGAACAGATATGGGTCATCCCAATAAAAATTTTTCACCGTAGCCAAAAACGTCCTTTTATCTTGAACATTCCAATGAGGTGGCATTTTTTTCTATTGCAAGAAAATTTACAATGTTAGCAAACCAAGGTACAATAGTAATGAAAAAAAATTCATCAGGAAAGAGTCATTGACAGGTGAAGTTTCAATTAATGTCTTTGTCGTTAATCTTGACAGATGGTTTGCAACGACATTTTCGACTCTTTTCTTATCTTTTATTCTGATGTTGAATTCTTGGAGCAATAAGATCCACCGTATCAATCTAGGTTTTGCATCCTGATTAGACATTAAATATCTCACAACTGCATAGTCAGTGTAAACAATCGTTAGAGAACCAATTAAATAAGATCGAAATTTGTCTAATGCAAATACTACTGCAAGTAGTTCTTTCTCAGTTGTTGTGTAATTCATTTGTGCATCATTTAAAGTCCTGCTTGCATAGTATATCACATAAGGCTTACCTTCTTTTCTTTGTCCTAAGACAGCACCAACGGCATAGTCACTCGCATCATACATCAATTCAAAAGACAAGGACCAACCGGGAGATTGCATAATTGAAACAGTTGTTAAAAGTTCAATTAACTTATCAAAGGCATTTTGACATTATGAAGTCCATTCAAAAGAAGTGTCTTTTATTAAGAGGTTACAAAGAGGTTTAGATATAGCACTGAAATTTCTTATGAACTTCCTATAAAATTCAGCATGCCCTAAGAATGAACAGACCTCTTTAACTGTTTTTGGTTGAGGCAAATGGGAAATTAATTCAATTTTTGCTTTGTCCACTTCAATTCTCTTATAAGGCACCACATGACCTAAGACAATTCCCGAAGTGACCATATAATAACATTTTTCCCAATTCAAAATAAGACCTTTTTCTACGCACCTTTTTTAGAACTTTTTCTAAGTTTTCAAGATAATTTTTAACAGAATTTCCAAAGATAGTTAAATCATCCATGAAAACTTCTAAACAATGCTCAACCATTTCACTAAAAATGCTTAACATGCATCTTTGAAAAGTGGTTAGGGCATTACAAAGTCCAAAAGGCATCCTCCTAAATGTAAAAGTGCTAAAGGGGCACGTGAATGTAATCTTTTCTTGGTCTTCAAGTGCAATAGAAATTTGATAATAGCCTGAATATCCATCAAGAACGCTATAGTATGAGTGTCCTGCTACTCTTTCTAGAATTTGGCCAAGGAATGGTAAGAGAAAATGATCTTTTCTGGTGACAGCATTTAATTTTTTATAATCAATGCACATCTTCCAACTAGATGAGACTCGAGTTGGCATTGATTGCCCCTTTTTCAGTTTTTACTATTGTACTGCCAGATTTCTTAGGTACTATTTGTGTAGGGCTTATCCATTTGCTATCAGAAATAGGGTAGATAATTCACATATCAAGTAGTTTGAGAACTTCAGCTGTAATGAACTCTTTCATGTGGAGATTTAATCTCCTTTGAGGTTGTTGGGATGTTTTGGCATCTTCTTCTAAATGTATTATATGTGTACAAATCAAAGGGTTAATACCGTTTATGTCCTTTAAAGTCCATCCGATTACATTTTTATGCCTTTTCAGCACGTGTATTAACTTATCTTGTTGCTCGCTTGTGAGGTGAAGAAATTACCACCGTATATGTCTAATTCTCCCTAAGATATGCATATTTCAATCCTTCAGGTAAGGGCTTCAGTTCTAACTTGGGAGCTTCTTCTTCCTTGCTTTCGTTCATTTGCCCTAATTCTTCAAATCTTGGTTTTGAGCCTTTTTCCATCACCTGTGCATAATCCAGTGAAGAACATATGTCAAAAAGATCAGACTCTAGCTCCATACTTGATTCTAATGAATTCACTAAACAAGTTTTCAAAAGGTTAGAAGAACTCCCTTTTTGGATGTGGTCTTCCACAATAGTCTCAATCATATTAGCCTCCTCAATTTCATCATCTTCTTCATGTGATTGTTTCCACATGTTAAAAACGTTAAGTTTCAATGTCTTGTTCCCAAATGATAACTTCGTGACTCCATTTCTATAATTAATCAAAGCATTGAGGTAGCTAGAGATGGACGCCCTAAAATAACAGGAATTGAATTGTATACTTCCACTGGTTGTGTGTCCAAGACAATAAAATCCACTAGATAAATGAATTTGTCAACTTGAACTAACACATCTTCTACTACTCCTCTTGATACTTTAATTGATCTATCAGCAAGCAAAAAAGTCACAGAAGTCGGTTTTAATTCACCTAGATTGAGTTTTTGAAAAACGAAGTATGGAAGCAAATTCACACTAACACCAAGATCAAGAAAAGCTTGTTCAATTTTATGGTCTCCAATAACACATGAAATTGTAGGACAACCTGGATCCTTATATTTCACTGTATTATTGTTTTGAAGAATAGCACATACTTGCTTGGCTAGAAAGGCCTTCTTTTTCACATTCAATTTTCTTTTCACAGTGCATAAATCTTTCAAAAATTTTGCATAAGAAGGTACATCTTTTATCACATCTAGCAAGGGAATGTTGACCTTTACCTATTTGAAAATTTCAAAGATTTTAGAATTGTGAGTTGGCTTCTTTTGTGTGGCTAATGCTTGAGGAAGTGGAGGCACAGATGAGGATTTGATTTCTTCTTCGTTAGGTGTTGGTTTGGCAACCTCTTCCTGCCCTTTAGAGATCAATTATTCTTCTTTCTCATAAGGGTTAGGAATGTGTTTTTCAACAACCTTACTATTGCAGAGGGTCATGACTGATTTAGCTTGGTCAAAATAATATGTTACTTGAACTCCCTGCATTTGAGGTAGATTGATCTTTTGGGTTTTGTAATGTTTGAGAAGGAAATATTTCTTTTTCTTGGATGCTACATGTGGATGCAAATTTTGCAAGAGTGTCTGACAAATTTGCTAATTTTGAGCAATTTGACTATTGAAAGTCTCTTGCTTTGTAATGAATGAATCCAATGTCTCTTCAACGTCATTCCTAGAAAGAGGAGCATATGTATGATCATGAGAATTTTGAAAATTTTATCGTGTTTGGAAAGGGACTTGTGAAGATTGTGCATGATTGTCATTTTTTCAACTAAAATTTGGATGATTTCTTCAACTGGGATTGTAGATTTGTGAGTATGGATTGTGATTTGGCCTTTTGAAAGTGTTCAAGGCATTGGTTTGTTCATGAAGACATTCCTTAAAGGCAGGCAAAGTTGGGCAATCATTAGTAGAATGGTCATTATCATTACAAATGTGATAGACAATTTCTTGAATAGAATTCAATTCACCACTCTTTTTCATTTCTAAAGCCTTGACTTTTCTAGCTAGAGATGCATATTTGGCTTGAAGGTCATGGTCTTCCCTAAGGTTGTTAATGCCTCTATTGGATGTTAAGGTTGGGGCCTTGCTTGGTACTTTATAGGTGCCACCAATGTCCTAATTTTGAGCCTTGTCTACCAAGGAATCTAGGTAGTCAATTGCTTCTTCAGGATCTTTATCTTCAAATTCTCTATTACACATTAACTCTATTAGTTGTCTATCTTGAGGTGTTAACCTTTCATAGAAGTGTGCAACTATTCTCCAAGTTTCAAAACTATGGTAAGGACAGGTGTTAAGTAGTTCCTTATACCTATCCCAATATTGGTAAAGGGTTTTCCCCTTGTTTTTGAGTGAAATTGAAAATTTGTCTTTTAAGAGAATTTTTCTATAGGTAGGAAAAAAAATTTTCAAAAATTTTTATTTCATCTCACCGCATGAATTGATGGAATTTGAACTCAAATTTTGTAGTCATGTTCTAACTTTATCTTTAAAAGAAGAAGAAAAAAGCTTTAATTTAATGATGTTTATGCTACAATTGGGGTCACTGTAAGAGTTACACACTTCTTCAAAGATTTTTAAGTGCGAATATGGGTTTCCATATCAAGGCCATGAAAGGTGGGTAGAAGTCGAACAAAACTTGGTTTGAAATTGAAATGGATTGAATCGGGAGGAGAAATTACACAAGATGGTGCACTAGTCCTTGCCCGATTCATGTAATCTTTGAGGGTTCTTGGTTGATTTCGATTATTTTGTTGGGAACAGTTGTCCCCTTCATCCGTGAACCTTTCCACTTGATTGTCGGCTTTGTTTTTTAAGGAAGATGATTTTTTTTAACAAGTCTACCACTAGATGTTCGTGACCAAATTTGTATGCAAGAAAGAGAAAAGAAAAGAAAAGAAAAGATGAACACATGACAAAGAAAAAAATTAAGATATAAAATGAGAAAAGAGAATATTTACAATTTTGCACACCAATTTTTACCTTCCATGGTAACGCGCCAAAAACTTGACACATCCAATAAAGAATTATCTTCCAAGTATAGAAGTGTCGAAGTAATAAACCCGATAAGACTGGAGTTAATCCATGAGGAAGGAGTTTTAGTACTATAAACTATAAAGTAAGCAAATATAATATGGGTGATTCAAAGAGATAACAAGATAATATCAATAAATAAACGTAAAGATGGTAGGCGGTACTAACGACCATTCAAATGTAAAACAAAAACAGAAGGTAATAAGATCATCCATAAAAATAGGTGGTAAAACTTACCATAGCAAATAAAAGAATAAGTTCATAAATAATAAACAAGAATAAATAAAATACAAGTAAGAAGAATTAACACAATAATAATGAAAGCTAAGGTTAGGGGATCCGCCCTTGATATATCAAATAAGGATAAGTAACCCAATTATAACTTAATTGGAATCCACACATAAAGGAGGTTCCAATTGTCATTTAAGCCCAATTTTAGTTATATGAATTATATTTGTTTTATTATCAATATATATACCACTTTTTGTAAATGGGTTCAAGCATCCAATGTGTCAGTCACCATATGTTTATAACAAATCAAGGTTCCTAACTAGACTTATGTCAGTAAGGAAGAACTATACGATATCTAGAAAGGATCCAAGTATTTGATATGCCAAGGATTGTCTACAATAGATTAAGACCTCACTTTACAAGTGGTGTCAAGATTGATTAAGAAAATAAATATAAATCATATAAAATAAAAAACAAAATATCATGATTATTAAGCACATATCAAAGGTTAGAAAATCCTTACTCTCATACCAAGGATTTCACCCTTTCACCTTAGCAAGAGAGAAATTAGAAAGACATTATAAAAGAAAGAAAACAAATTGTAAGAAAAAGAAGATTTATTAATAGCATAAACACATAAGAGAGAAAAACACAATGATAAGATCTCAACCAAGGCCAAGATTCCCCAAGGGTCACAAGGCATTTTTATTTATAGATACATTCAGGGGTAAACTTGTCAAATTATAAAGGAATAATTGTCAAATATTAGGTGCACCAACTTTGACAATTGGGATCATTAGGTGTACCAACATTGACCACCAATTTTGACATTGAATTATTGATACTTTTGATCACATGTCTTCATGAAAGTTGTAGATATTTTTCTCAATTTTCTAGAACATATTGATTTGTATAATTTGGATACGTATTTTGAGAGATATGGTTAAAATACTGAAGCATGGTCAGGCTGAGTTGAAACTACAGATGAGTTCATTTCAAGCCCATTTTTGGTCCATTAAGACCAATTTGATGATGCTTGTAAAATACAATCTTGTAGATAATTTAATCAGCTTTTCAAAACATTAAGATTTGCACCATTTTGATCTATAAATAGAAAGTTATACCCATTTAACCGAACCTACATCAAAACCAAAATTAAAAGAAAGTTAATTCAAAAGATGTAAAGACTACAAATATGCTTAAGTTGAGGAATTTAATGATATTATTAATGCAATATGATGAATTAAACTCTTATTAAGCATACATATTTAAGTGTTCATCACTGCCCTTGGCTTATCCAAATATAACTCTAGTTGTGTCTTTTGATTTGAAATTGTTTGTCTAACACTATCAGCTTAATCAAATTCCTATACATATAATAAGAAATGAGAATAATTAATAAAATGAATAAGTACATAACACAAAAATATTTTTTTTCGAAAAGTTAAGTGTTTTGTACCTTCAATAGAATAACTTCAACTTGTTTCCTAATTGACATGTCTTGGCAAATGATATCAAAATCATCTCTAGATAAAGAAGGTACACTAGAAGTTAAATTTTTTCTGTACTCATTGTACAAAGAAAACATTCTCTCTAACTTTAGACAACTGAACATAAAAATCATTCCCATAAAGCTTTTTATACGCAAACTCCACAAATTGTATTTTGTATCATGGATCCAAGACAACTGCAATAGCCAAAATAATGTAATAATTTGACCAATACGTCTCAAACTTAGACAACATGTGTGTGACTATTTCCTTCAAGTAGTCATGTTCACTATCCAAGTTTTATTTCTAAGTCAAATGAGCCACAAAGACTTTAGGAAAGCACAAGGATGATGTTGGGTAATTTGAGCCAGAAAGAGTACATCTTTACAAATAACTCCGTTCTCAAATTTTTATCATTTTATTTACAACTATGACCATTTTTAACAATAATAAAAACAATATCAATATATCTCCAAACTAAAATCAAACATTTACACAGCAACGAAATTAACAACTGAAAAACATTATTCCATTACAAATCCAAGATTATCAAGTCAACAACAATTCAAGAACAAATAAGAACATTCTTTGATCAAATGCTGAAAATGATCTCATTTGCTACCTGCAATCAATATATCAGTTTTAGAGTTTAAAAATATATGACACTATCAACTTTACTGCTACTAGGATGACTCATAATGTAATTGGGCTCACCTGCTCTCAAAGCAAATAAAGATCAGGATTAGGAATTTAGGATAAGAGCTAAACCAGTTTAACACCCCTCTAACAAGAACAAATAAGAACATTCTTTGATCAAATGCTGAAAATGATCTCATTTGCTACCTGCAATCAATATATCTAAGCCCTAGTTCCTTTTTTTTGGTGATACTCAAAAGCCAAACCATGAAATTTAATTTTAATCTACAATTTAATTTGCACATCTAACAGGATATTTAACACAACATTTCATCCAAAATGCTAAACATTTATCAGAAACTTCAAATAAATTTCAAAACTTCGGAGGAAAAAAATATCAAGCATCACACTTGATCAAAGGACACAAGAAAAAACAAACACACAGAAAAATTAGTTTTTCGCTACAGACAACAAACGCCCCAATTTACACGCTATTTCACGTGAATTTAAGTAAAGATGATTTGAAGAACCATCAGCCAAAACACGTTGTCGAATGTAGTTACAATTAATACTACACAATAAATAAGCATCCAATTCTTTGTTTGGCATTTATGCAGATAATTAATAAACCTGCAAATTATGCAACAACAAGTACATATAGTATAAGTAAATTATGATTTTGTGTCTACTAACTTTCCAACAGCCTATATTTATTCCCGTGGCTACCAAAACCAATTCACTGTCAAATTAAGGTACGATAAGTTTAATAAATTATTATAACTTCTATGAGATTATTAACAAAATCAAGTGAAACAACATACCATACCAAATATCAGTTTGGCATGAAAGTTTCACAATACTACCAGCAAAATTTTCACTTTAAAGTCAGAACAAAACCACAGTGGTGCAATGCATGTTTAAGTTAAAGTAATGTTGCAATGAATTAGAGCTGTTAACCATAAGAAATTTCTATTACCATTTGTGCTTTAGTGCATGGCCGTCGTGCATTCTCTGTGCAGGTACCGGAGCCATGTAGGGGAGTTGGCCGAAAGAGAGGAGGCTGGAACTACTGGAGCCGCGGGGCAAAGGCGATCTGGCTGTGTAGTGGAGTGGCTGTGCGAGGCAATCTAGTTGTGCAAGAGTGGAGCTGCGGAGGAGGGCCGAGACCGCGAGTGGAGTCGATCGGGCTGTGCGAGAGCGGAGCTGCGGGGAAGGGCCGAGACAGCGAGTGGAGTCGATCTGGCTATGCAATGGAATGGCTGTGCGAGAGCAGAGTGGTTGTGCTAGAGTGGAGTGGTTGAGCGAGGCGCGCGCAGCTACGGAGGAGGGCCGAGATTGCCAACAAGAGATATAGAGGATAAAGGAGGCGTTTGGGTGAGTTAGGGTTAGGGAAAAAAATTTTCTTCATATAGGTTAGCAAAAGTTTGAGGATATCCTAATATATCCAAGCGTGTTGCAATCACCCCTAATAATATCATTTAAGTCCTAATATTTTATTTTTTTTCGTATATGCTCTTATACTGTGCGAGCGAGGCGGGTCGAACAGGGCTAAGTGCTGGACCCGAATCTGGACCCGCCTAATTTTGCCCCAGACTCAGCCCCAAAATAGCTTTGGGACAGGTCTTGCCCCGCCCCATTTGTGCGGGCCAAACCGAGCCCGGGGCAAATTGCCAAGCCTACTCATCCGGAGAAAGATGATTAATGTAATTAGAATCACTAAACTACTTGTGAAGAAAAACTTGACTGTAATACATGACACTTTCAAGCACGAGAAAAGTAGAATTCCATCTTATAGGAACATATTGCCTTAAACGTATTTTACAATCAAGGGACACTTGCTTCAGACATTCAAGAAAAACTTTTGTCTATCTTGTGACCCTTTGACATACTTAATATTCTCACGAATCTTATAGATTGCTAAATCTATTTCTTTCAATCCCTCTTGAACAATCAAATTAAGGATATGGGCACAACAACAAATATGAAATAAATCTCCATTAGATAATGGTGCTTTCCTCAAATTAAATTGTGCTTTTAGAAAATCAACACAAATATCATTAGATGAAGCATTATCCAAAGTGATTGAAAATATCTTTCTTTCAATACCCACTCACTAAGCAGCTTGTATATTTTATCAAACAAATTAACACTAGCATATGCAGATAGTAAAGCACAAAAGTTTAACACACTCTTCTGTAAAACCCAATTTTTTTATCAAGATAATAGGCTATAAGACACAAATACCCATCCATAGTTGTGAAAGTCCATAAATCGGAGGTTAAACTAATTCTACCAGGTGCCTACTGTAACATGGCTATTATTTTGGCCTTTCTTTACTATATTTCTTTATTATATCATTCTTGATAGCATTTTTAGAAATAGGAATCACCTCATCGTTCAAATAAGTGAAAAGCCTGTTAATACCAATATATTCAACAAATTGAAATAGCAAATCATGCATAATCAGTGCAGTCGACAATAGTTAACCAAAAACATTTGAATCAAATTTAGGACTATGCATTCCTACATTGCCATCAATTTGGTTTATTATATACTGATCTACATCATGTGAATTTCTTCTTGGGCAAGACTCAATATGCCGCTTCATATTACCCATTCCAGTCCTAGATTCAGAGATGTAAGTCGCTTCACATAACTTGCATTTTGATATTTGTTTCTTACTTGGAAACCCTTCCCTTTGTAGTATTTCAAAAAACTTTCACACTATTGAAGTTAACTTTCTCTTGTGTCTCCTACTTTGATTTATGTCTTATTGTCTAGTGTCTACAGTGTCACTATCCATATGAAATATGTCATCATCACTTGCCAAATCAGTTTGCATTTGATTTGTTGAATTAGTTCTCAAAGAATCCATTTTTTGCCTGAAACCTGCAAAAAATTAAAAACAAGATCAGTAGAAGAAATAAGTGGGAAAGGAAATAATACAAATTAATTATAACTAATAAATCATGTTTGGAAAGGGAACAAAATAATTAAAAGTAAAAAATCAAGCTTGAAAAGAAAAAAAAATCAATATGTCAATAAAAAATCAGAAAAATAAAAGAAAAAAGAAAGACAATACTGAGCAAAAACATACTAAGAATAACAAATACTTTAGTTGGGTCAATATCATGTTAATGGCCTGATTTGTACTTATAAGTAACATTTTGAACAATATGAGTTCCAATGTGAAACAAAACCAATTACGGATCAATTCAAAAAACATATCTGCCTTACATAGTATTTCCTCATTTGATCCCTCTTCACCGAAATTTGAATTCATAAGTTTCAATTGGTTTTTTTTTTTTTTTAACTTCTAATTGGCCCCCAAAATATGTAAATGACATTTTTATCATTAATTGCTAAATCTTAACTTGACTCTAAGATCAGGTGGTTTCTTAACGAAATATTCAGTCTAAATTAAGTGAAATAAATAGTCAACGCACTTGCAATGTTATTTTGGTTTATTTATATTTTTGCAAGTCAACAAACTTTGCGGTTCACTTGTGAATATAAAAACCAGACTATCTAGTGGAATTTGGTTGTCGCAAAGATACACACATGATAATGGCCATCTCTCTGTAAAATCAGTAGACTTCAATTCAAAATAACTCTTTGAATAAAGCACAAAAAAATCTATGGATATGATGTATGGATAAAAAATACAGGCTGAAAGGAGATCATAAAACCAACCAGGAAAAGAAAGAAAAAAAAATCTAAAGAATTCTCAATTATGTCAACAACAAATCAAATGATTGCTCAAAAGACATAATCAAAGAGTTTAATTTCTAGAAAAATCATAATAAATAAATAAAATAAAATATGTGCATGATGTTTGAGAAAATGTGAAAATGTAATAACAAAAAATTGGGAAAATATATCACAATAAGGTAATAGCCTGACACAACCATTGTGAGAACTTGAATGGCATACCACATCCAGAAAAACCTAATGCAAGTTGAAATCATATAATGGCAGCTCAATCAATATTCGGAGGCCATTCAAGCCAATAGAAACAGATTCATTTCAATTTCCATATCAAAACTCTTGTGTGTTTGTTCCAAAGATCATACTCTGTGCAACAAACTCAAGTCTATATCAACATCCCAAATACATTTAGCCAAATGGTCAAAGCACATCTATCATTTTGTTATTAGACATCAAACATGGGACAAACCAATCATTGCAAACTGTATGAAATGAAAGAAAAAGTGAATTCTTTACTTAGTGCTGGTTTACAACGCTCCTATCAGGCAATGTCATACAGTTGCTTGATTGAAAATTTACCCAAAAAAAAAAAAAGGAACTTAGTCATGACAGAGACTGAAATGATTTCACAAAAGGAATAGCAGATCCAACCTTTACTAATATCGTTGGTTCAGTTGCATTTGCCAACTCAAGAACGCAATTTGAGCCCGGGCCCATTCCTCCAACTTTTGTGCATCATTTCTGTAGTGCATAATATACAAAATTATTCAATCAAAGAGCATTTTCTTATATATCTTGCAATAATTCAACTCAATGTGGAACAAATGTCCTTGGAGGATATTAAACACTTCTAATTTTTGCTAAACATAGATCAAAAACTTCCACACTGAATCAAATCCTCAATTAGGGATGACAAAATTCGAGTGCGGATACAAATTCCGCATTTCCACACTTGGACCAGATTATGTTTTTTATATCCGGTCAACAGATTTTCCCTAAAAATTTTGCATGCGACGCAAGTGTCAATTTACCCTAATATGTAATTTCTCTCCCCTCACCCAGATTTTACCCGAAAAAAATTCCCTGAATTTCACCTGATTTCCCTGATTTGTGTATACTTCAATCTAAAAAGTAAGACAACTTTGTTGCTTTAATAGCAAATTAATTGTGCTTTAAAGAGCAAAATTGTGCTTGTTTCGCTAACCCAATAATTTGGCCGGATTTTAAAGAGCAACTTAAAGTATTATATAAATAATTTTAATTTTTTAAAATGTAATATATTTTTCTATACGAATGCGGGGCAGAGAATGTATACCACACCCGGATGTAAATTTGAATTTTTTACCCGTTCCCGCACTTGTCGCAAATCCGGATAAATTTGTCCCCGAAAAATCCGAGTACCCAAACCACCCGGTTATTTTTGCCATCCCTGTACTCAACATTTTTCAGTGAAAAAAATATTAGACAAACCTTTTACATTTTATTTTAACATATATAAATTTGCAAAGCAAAATCAAATTAAAATTATTACATAAATTATTTAAATCCTTCACTATCCTCTAGGAATAAGATTGATGTGTTTTTCTTTTATCAATCCTACACACACACACATATTCAAGAACGGGCCAAGCCGGGCCGGGTTGGGGAACACAATCCCCATCCACATTCCCATTTAATTTTGGAGAAAATTTGCATCCCCATCCCTGCCCCGTTCCCTGTTTGTTATTTCCCATCCCCAACCCAAATGGGCTAGGGAGTTACAGGGACCTATCCCCATGGGGATTGGTCCCAACTCTAACTACAGTGTCGGTTGCCAAATATGCCCATAATAGGGCAGGCTTATTACCATGAGCTCAATTACGATGCAATTCCCTGATCATATTCAGAGAGCAATACCGGGGAGGGCTACCATACTCGGAATTATATCTCTCAATCAGCATTTCAATAAAGGGATTTTCCTTTCGAATTTCATGAAGCATTTTTATTGCAGATGGGCGATCCTCGTAGGTTACGAAGATGTCATGCATCCTTCGAAGTAAACAAAAAGAAATCTTCAATGACAAGTGAGGAAGAAATAGAACCAAAGGTAAATAATTATAACAATAATATAGAAGAAACACGTATAGAAAGGAAAGCAAGCATAACTCACTTTATATAATCTGAATGATCGTGAAAGAAGCCGGCATTATCCATTTCTTCCCATATCAGAATAAAACCTTTTAAATCCTTGGCAGCCACACAAGGATTGAGGAGAAATTTAAGGCATGTCTCTTCGGGAGAACAGCCCCTTTCATCCCTATAAACTCGAAGCACGTCTAGGCCAATCTGCACAATCTGTGAATCTGCAGACCACATTCCAGCCATGTGGAAGGAAAAACAGTAGAAAAACTACAAAAAACAAAAGGTTCCATGTCATTAGTTCATTATCATACCTTGTGTACATGACAACTATCAAAACATTAAAAAATGGAAACACACAAGAATTGATACATTGTACAAACCAAAGCGAACCTTATCCCAACAATATTTAATGTAATCTTCATTGCCGGTTACATCCTTGAGTTTATTGAGGAAATCAACAGTTGAACGGAGTTTCTTAAGGAAATCCAAAGTGCAACTAGATTGGAAAACAGAAAAGTATCAACATAAGCGATCTTTGTAGAGTAAATTGATATAAAAAAACAAATAAATAAATGTTATATTTATATCAATATACCTGTTTTCCGTTATGATTCTTCCATTAATGTTTTTGTCACCTGGTAAATACACAAAATTAATTACATGTTCAACACTTCACGCTTAGAATAGCCAACTAATGTGATCAGCCAAAATAAAATAAAACAGTGGAGGAGAAAATCTTATACCCCCATAATCATTTCTCTCTGGATCAATGTAAAAATCAGGCACCATTAATAAAATTTGATCGAACCCTGTTTAAGTGTAATGGAAAAAGTCAGGCTCCATATCTTTTATAACTATATTATATTGAACAGGTACTTACCACGAAACTTCTTTGCCTCTTTTTCTGTCATTACAACCTGAAAGCTGGCTGTGGTACAACCATAAATTCTTTGTTTTGCCTCCTTCAAACTAACACCACCACGAATCAAGAATAAACAGTGACCAGAAGTGATGGTAACAGTAGAGGTGTGAAACAGAACACATAATTGGAATTGGAATTAGAATGTTACAACAACAATAACAATAATTTGAATCATGAATAAACAGTGACCAGTAAAAGTAATAATAACATGATGGGACAATCAACAAGGGATGGAGCCTAAAGGGGTGAGTGGGGGCTGTTGCAAAATGTAAAGTGAATAAGGCAGGTTTTTTATATTTGTTAAAATGAAATAACTTGAAATATTGAACAAAGACACAACCTGTTAGTTCTTATCAAATATCAGACTTGACAATATTTTGTCTTGTTAAAATCACAATATAACTCATTGTTTACCTTGTATAATTAGAAACCATTATTTTTTTTTTTGTTTCTTTAAGGATATAAGATATTAAAAAAATAACTAACTTACAAAATTCATTAAGAAAGTAAATACAAATCAATTTTTTTTTAGTTTAATTAATCTTCTCACTTTTGCATTATTTGATTCTCTAAGCTAGAATTATTTGTAACCAAAAAAAAAGTTAAGGATCAAGTCATTAATACTTTTTACTTCATTTTTATTTATGGAAGTCAATGTCACTTGTGATTTTTATTTTTATGTTACTATATCTTAGAATAACTATATTTTAGAATGAGCTAACACCCTGGCTGCGTAACTAAGTCAACAACAACAACAATAAGCATTTTAGGAGCTTCCCATAAAACAGCTTTCGCTGAAAAAACACTTTTTGTGATAAAAACTCCAAAACAAACAAACCATTTACTGAGTATTCAGCTCTCTCAAATTTCTCAAATAAAAAAAAAATTGATAGAACCTAAATTTATAGGAATAAAAATACCACCTAATGTTGAGCGCTTCGGCACAAGTCTCCTCATAAAACCTAAGCATCTTTTCACCCGTGAGATTTGATCCATCCCGTTCAACCTGCATGTCCATATCCATATAAATCACCCAGTGACAGTAATCCATACCTTTGAACAGATCCGAAAGCTCTGAAAACGACGACAGTGAGACCTTCTCATAGGTTGTGAAAAGCCGCGATTTAACGATGGAGGCCAGGGAAAAAGATGTGCTTTGCAATGATAAGGGGGATGAAATGGAGGGATAAAGGAGAGGTAAAGGGGCAGGACAATGACGTAGAGCGGCAAGGGTAGTGAGAGTTCGACGAAGACGGAGGCGGAGGGTGGAGTGAGACATGGGTGGCTGCGCGAATGAAAGAGGCGAAGGAATGTATTGCGAGTCTAGCTTAGGATTTTTATAAGATAGTTCGATCCCGAAAGTTTTAAGGTTTTTTCCTTAGCCCTCCGACTTTGGTTGGATTACCGAAAAGTGAAGTTTTAAATAGACTAACAGCTTATTTACCGCGGCGTCGGACCGGACCTGACAAAAGATCGAATTATATTGATTTTATATCATTTCATATTTATATGATACTAAATTATATTAATCTAAATCTGATCTATTAACTTATTATATTTAAATTTAAAAATTTAAATCTAACTTTTAATTTAATGTATTACTCAAATCCAACATGTTAGTTTTGGAAGGATGTAGCTATAAGTAATATAACAGTAAACTGTAATGTAAATTAGTAGAGAAGGATTTTACATGGTTCAGCTATAAAACCTATATTTACAGACAACTTTAGAGCATGTTCTTGTTTGTACAATCTTTAGAATCGTTTACAGTATTGACTTATTCTCACACACTGATCTAATCTTTGTAAAACAACACACTGACATAAACTTTGTAAAACAAAATATCACCAAGATCTAAAACTCTAGTGACACTACTCACTCTCTGTCGCAGATAACTTAACAACATATTGTTAAGTAGATCCTAACCACGACGTCTGACACTGAATTACATAAACACTTAACTCGCAAGTTCCCTCAAGTGTTATTAACTCAGACAGATCTAAGTAAAAATTTATACACGATTACAACCTCTCATACATGAATAAAACACTTATAAAATCAAATCAATAAAGCATTTCAATTCGCGTTGAAGCTCTTCTTTCAATTCCTAGAATACCGTGACATAAACTTACACAACCAACACACATATATGTTATGTAAACATAACGTTTTATATATATATATTGGTATGTATATTCGAGATCCCCTTAAAATCATGTAAAAATCCTAATCAAACTCTTATTAAGATAAAGACAAATATAATAGAAAGTGATATAAATAACTCCTAAAGGAATTAGGACACAAATAAATATTCTCCTAGTTTTACTAGGATACATTAGATAATGTCCTAATTTAAGAGGATTTTTATTATGAATCAAATACTTCCTAAAATATACTTCTAGAAACAAAAAAAAAAATAATAAGCAATATACTATTCTTGTTTTATCACAAGCTGATCAAAATTATCATGTGCATGGCATATGCAACTGTCACACGTTAACACCGATAATCTCCCCCTTTTTGGCAACTTGTGATGAAAATACTACACTGTTTCTGATCAAAGAAAATCACACAGAGATAAGTCAGACATAACTATAAGCAATCAGATCTATTAAACAGAAATATTATGCTTAAGAAAATAACAAAAGTATGCAGTTACAAATCACATAACAGAACAAGGTCTGAATGTGTTTATCCTGTAAAACACCACAAAGTGTAGTAGATAAACATGTCAGACAACACTTCAACTAAATCATGATCAGAGCAATCAAAGTAAACAAAAACAAACATCAACTAAACTAGGTAGAGAATAACACAAATCACAGTAAAAATAAGTTAAAAACACAGAGCAAAAAATTGTTCGAATGCACACAATGCATAAAAAGTTTTTACTCCCCCTTACTTCTTACATACTACCCTTGAGAAGAAGAAGCAACAAAATATCAAACAAAATTAAAATTAGCAGTATCAAATCAAAATAGAAAACAGAATAGAAACAAAAAAAAGTTATATCAGATCAGAAACTCCTTCACTCCCTTGATTTCAAGTCAAGTTGCCAAAGCTAATGCAGTCATGGAGACTTGCAAACAGGTGGAGAAGAAGAATTGCCAGAGTGCTTCTTGAACCTTCCAGCCTTTGTTTTGTACCTTTTGCCAGTAGGAACGGGTGTAGGCTATTCAGTGGGCACAGGAGCAGGCTATGCTTCAGTTGTCTCAGAGGTAGTGGTAGTAACTTCAGCCACAATCTTGCGAATCTCCTTATCAAGGCATTCAACACTGGCTTTTGTTGTCTGCAACGCAATAGCATGGTGTTGTGAAGGTACCAATGACTCTTTTGCAAGTATAAATGGTAGTGTTATGGCTGGTGCAGTTGTGTCTCTTTTAGGATGGGGTTCCTAAGTATGCTCTACATACGGTGTGGTTGTGGCTTCATGTGATGGTGACTGTGGTGATAGTATAAAATCATGATGTTCTGTTTTAGGGACTGGAGAAACATGAGGTTCTGCCTCTGCAGTTGGTGAAGACAATGTCATCTCAAGTTCTGCTTGTTTTGGTTCATCTGACAAGGATTTATCTCTCAGTGCTGGGGCTGTTGATTCAATTTTCTTCTTCCTCTTGTCAAATGGTTTCTTCACCATTTTAACCTTCTTCTTTCCCTTCAATCCCTTTGCGGTCGTATTGAATTTCCTTTTCTTTTTCTTCTTTTCTGCTATTATGTCTATCACAACAGCAGTTTGTTCAGCTTGATATTATGCAGGTATTGGCTCAACTGTTTCAAGCAGTGGTGCATCAGTCTCTGGCAAGTGCTCAGTAGACTGCTCAGGAGCCACATTTTCTGTTTCCATGGGATGCGATTCTTTTGCAACACCAAATTGTCCTGCAAGCTTGACCTTAAAAAATAGATTGTTTTGCTTTGATGTCTTTAAGATACTGCACAATATCAATCAAGACAAAACTTATCAAAGCAAGTTGTTCTTCTACATTACTCATGGGATTGTTTCGGACTCTCCTGGGTCTTGGTTCAAGTGCATAGAGATAAGTTTTATCATGCAAGCGATGCAGAAAACCTTTTTGTGATTGAATTGAATAGAATTTTAGTGTGTTCTTTAGGACTTATAGGGATACCATTTTGTGCTAAAATCCCTTGAATTAAACAAGGAAAAACAAGCAAATGGTAATTAGATTTATATGGAACAATATGAACATTCAGTGTATAAACCAATAAGCCAAAATTAATAGTTCTATTGGTGTCCAAACAGGACAAAAACTTCACTCTATATTCCCTGACTTGATTTTGGTGTGATGAGGGAAAACTAGTTAAATTGTGCAATTTTATGTAATACTCGATACTTCTTTTTGAGATATTGCTGGCCAATTCCATCTCTCGGATTCCAATCTATGTCTCCTCAACTAGTCAATTCCTTAATCATGACTGCCATATCAAAATTTTCATCCAAAGAGTGCAAACTATCTATTGGTATATCAAGGAATGTGTTTATGACATTCGGTGAGAATTTCACAAACTTTCCTCTACAATACATTCTATGATAATGATAATTTTTTGGATCATCAAAGGAAGTATAGATATTTGCATAGAACTCTTGAATTAAGTGTTGATCAGGTATGGCAACCCAAGAGGGGGGTGAATTGGGTCTTTATTTTTAAAAACGGATTTGTAAAACTTTTCTTGAAAGATCAAAATTAGTTAACTCTTTCTCTGAGTATAAAGGTGAAGAAGATGAAATTAGAAGTTATCAAAGATGCAATCAAGAGAATAAAAATAATGGACAATCACAAGTGCAAGTAAATATAAAGAGGATATGGATAGAGAGAGTGCAAACTCAATTTACGTGGTTTGATAAACCTTGCCTACGTCCACGAGCTCTTAGCTCCTCCACAAGCTAGGCTTTCCACTAAGTTGTAGAATTCTTTACAACTTGCTTGATGAATAACCTCACCAAGACTTTTTCCTTCAACCCTTGATAACACCACACCAGGAGTTCTTCTTGATGAACAAGCTCACCAAGGTTTCTTCCTTCAACCTTTGATAACACCACACCAAGAGTTCTTCTTGATGAACAACCTCACCAAGGCTTCTTCCTTCAACCCTTGATAACACCACGCCAAGAGTTCTTCTTGATGAACAACTTCACCAAGGCTTCTTTGTTCAACCCTTGATAATACCACACCAAAAGTTCTCTCAAGTATAACTATTATCCTTTACAAGAAGATCTCATTCTTACCACAATACGAGAACAAAGAAAATTTTTTACAACAAAAGTACAACTCTCTTTAAAGAGAAGATAAAGAATATAAAGGTTCCCTAAACTTAATATTTCTCTTATTTGTTGCTTTATGGATGCTTCTTGAATGCATGGAAGAAGGGCTCCTTTTATAGGCAAATGAGATGAACTTAATCAAGTGAAGACACCAACTCCAAATTTTCTGCCCATCATAAAAATTGTAATCTTGTCTACCATTTTTTTCAATGTTCCATTTGAAATTTGAAAATCTAGGAAGCATAAAAGATCTGAATAATTGAATAAGCTTTCCAACGCATTAAGAATTAAGTCATTTGAATATATCTATCTCAAGATATAGACAAAACACCATTGAGTGCTCATGTGAGTTGATTTTTCTTCCTTATGTCAGTCTACTGACTTGCATGTCAATTATGTCAAGCATCCGTTTGAAATTTGAATTTCTTCAAAACATATGAAATGTTACTCATTAAATGATCTTTTCAACTCTAATAATCAAGTCATTTGGATAACTCTAGCTTAAGATATGGATAAAAGACCATTTGGTGCTCATGTGAGTCGATTTTTCTTCCTTTTATCAGTCCACCCAATTTCATGTCAATTATGTCTGCCTTCCGTTTAGAATTTGAATTTCTTCAAAAAATATGGAATGTGCTTCATTAAATCATATTTCTAATGCCATAAGAATCAAGTCATTTGCATATCTCTAGCTAAAGATATGTCAAAAAGAGTATTTAGTGCTCATGTCAGCTGCTTCTATTTGTCTTTTAACTTGCATGATGATTTGGATAACCTTGCACTTGAAATTTAGATTTCTTTAAAACATATAAAATGTTATAAATTGAGTAGGCTTTCCAAATGCTTAAGAATCATGTTATTTTGACATTTATAATGAAATATATGATCAATTGATTGAACATTGCTCATGTATCACATTCCTTGAGTCAAACCTTGTTCTTAAGCTTTGATGCCTTTAACATGTAGTTTTCGCCTTAGCTTCAACACTTCATTTTAATAAGCCTCCTCTTGATTTTACAAATATTTCATTGAATCTTGTTCTTGCACATAAATAAACATATTAGTAATACCTAATGAATCAATGTGTATTGTTATCATCAAAATTATCATGTAGACTTGGGGCTAACAATCTCCCATTTTTTTATGATGACAAACCATTGATTGCTTTAAAATAATATCTAAAAACAAGAATGAAAGTGAAAAAAAATCTAAAATCAAGAATAAGCAAAAAGAGAGCAATTGTTATAAGTACAAGCAATCCAACCATTTCTCCCCCTTTTGTTATCATCAAAAAGATGTAATGAAATTAACTACTCTCCCTTAATATATGCTACCATTCAAAGATTATCATATAAAAGAAAAATTAAGACATATCCAACATGCGTAATTCTCTTCTAATAGAGCAAAATCTATCTTGACTAAGGGATTTAGTAAAAATATCGGCTAATTGTATATCGGTAGGAACAAATTCTAAGGAAATGTTACTTTTTTTCACATGATCTCTAATAAAATGATGTCTAATCTCTATATGCTTAGTCCTAGAGAATTGTATAGGATTTTTTGAAATGTTGGTGGCACTTGTATTGTCATATTTGATAGGAATATAATCAAATACCATACCATAATCTTTTAAATTTGTTTCATCCAAAGAGCTTGTGCACAACTACTTCCTACTGCAATATACTCGGCTTCCACGGTTTATAAGGCAACAGAATTTTGTTTCGTACTAAACCATGAGACTAATGTATGTCCTAGAAAATGGCATGAGCCACTAGTGCTCTTTCTATCAAGAAGACTTTCGACAAAATCCGCATCAGAATAACTAATTAGATCAAAGTTATCACACTTAGAATACCAAAGACCCAGATTTATGGTTCCAAGAAGATATCTAAATATCCTCTTGACAGCTTTATGATGAGATTCCTTTAGACAAGATTGAAATATAGCACATATACACACACTAAACATAATATCGGATCTACTAGCTCATACCTCGATATTTTGTTACCTTGATATTTTGTTACCTCAACATTTTTTCCTTTCTCATCTTTGTCAAGCTTGGTTAAGGTACATATAAGTGTGTTATATGTTCTTGAATTATCCATGCTAAACTTCTTGAGAAGATCTCTTGTGTATTTGGCTTGATTTATGAAGATCCCATCTATTGATTACTTGATTTGAAGTCCAAGGAAGAAATTTAATTCTCCCATTAAGCTCATTTCAAATTCTTGTTGCATGCACTTGAAAAATTCCTCACACATGGAAATGTTAGTAGCACCAAATATAATATCACCAACATATATTTGAATAATTAATAAATCATCATTTTTTATTTTAACTAAAAATGTAGTATCAACTTTTTTCATTTCAAAACCATTGTGAATGAGAAATTTACTCAATCTATCATACCATGCTCTTGGTGCTTATTTCAAACCATAAAGTGCCGTTTTGAGTTTGTAAACATGGTTTTGAAAATCATGATTTTGAAAACCAAGAGGCTGCTCTACATATACTTCCTTCATAATGTTACCATTTAAAAATGCACTTTTGACATCCATTTGATATAATGTAAAATTTTTATAACATGCAAATGCACACAACATTTTAATGGATTCTAATCTAGCAACCAGAGCAAAGGCTTCCTCATAATCAATATCTTCTTGTTGATTGTATCCTTGAGTAACAAATCTAGCTTTGTTTCTAATAATGGTATTATTTTCATCTACTTTATTTCTAAAAATCCATTTAGAGCCTATAATAGAATTATTTTTTGGGTCAAGGGACTAATTCCCAAACTTGATTTCTCTCAAATTGATTCAATTCTTCTTGCATAGACAAAATCCAACTTTCATCATTTTCAGCTTCTTTAAAAGATTTTGGTTCAAATTGAAAGACAAAAGCAAAATAATTACAGAGGTTCCTAAAAGAAGATATAGTTTTCATACCTTGTGATGGTTCACCAAGAATTAGATCTTTAGGGTGAGCTTTTGCATACCTCCATTTCTTTGGGAATTCTTGGGAAGAATCATTTACTTCCTCAAGCTTTTTTTTGTTAAAGTTGTAATTCATCTGGACTCTTTTTATCAAGCCTTGGTTCCTTGATTTGCCTTTCTACCTCAACAATATCATCATCTAAATTCTTTGAAGAAATCACATCAGTTTCATCAAATTCAACATGCATAGATTCTTCAATAGCAAGAATCTTTTTGTTAAAAACTCTATATGCTTTACTATGGTTGGAGTAGCCAAAAAAATTCTAACATCAGCTTTTGTATCAAATTTTCCAAGGTTATCCTTGGTGTTTAAAATAAAACATTTACTTCCAAAAACTTTAAAAAATCCAATGTTGGGTTTTCTTTATTTCCAAAGTTCATAAGGAGTTTTCTTTATTAAAACTCTAATATGGACTCTATTTGCAAATTTAGAAAAAGCTTGTGTGGCCTCATTTTGAGCTTTCAAGAATAACACCCAAGTGGATCTTGAATAATCATCTACAATATTAAAAACTAATACTTTCCACCAAGACTTTGAGTTCTTGATGGTCCAAATAAACGAAGTAATTATAGAGGTTTATTTGTTGAAATAAATTTCTTTTGTTTAAAAGAAGTTTTTGTTGACCCAGGTATGGCAACCCAAGAGAGGAGGTGAATTGGGTTTTTATTTATCAAAACGGATTTAGAAAACTTTTCTTGAAATATCAAAATTAGTTTACTCTTTCTTTGAGAATAAAGGTGAAGAAGATGAAAATAGAAGTTGTCTAAGATGCAATCAAGAGAATAGCAATAATAAACAATCACAAGTGCAAGTAAACATAAAGAGGATAGGGATAGAGAGAGTGCAAACTCAATTTACGTGGTTCGGCAAACCTTGCCTACGTCCACGGGCTCCTAGCTCCACGAGCTAAGCTTTCCACTAAGTTGTAGAAATCTTTACAACTTGCTTGATGAACAACCTCACCAAGACTTTTTCTTCAACCTTGATAACACCACACCAAGAGTTCTTCTTGATGAACAACCTCACCAAGGCAACTTCCTTCAACTCTTGATAACACCACACCAAGAGTTCTTCTTGATGAACAACCTCACCAAGGCAACTTCTTTCAACCCTTGATAACACCACACCAAGAGTTCTTCTTGATGAACAACCTCACCAAGGCAACTTTCCTCAACCCTTGATAACACCACACCAAGAGTTCTTCTTGATGAACAACCTCACCAAGGCAACTTCCTTCAACTCTTGATAACACCACACCAAGAGTTCTTCTTGATGAACAACCTCACCAAGGAAACTTCCTTCAACTCTTGATAACACACAACAAGAGTTCTCTCAAGGATAACTATTATCCTTTACAAGAATATCTCACTCTCACCACAATACAAGAACAAAGGATAATTTTTACAACAAAAGTATAACTCTCTTCAAAGAGTAGATAAAGAATATAAAAGCTCTCTAGACTTGATATTTCTCTTGTTTTTTTTGCTTGATAAAATGCTTCTCTTGCTCTTACTGAATGCATGGGAGAAGGGCTCATTTTATAGGCAAATAGGAAGAACTTAATTAAGTGAAGACACTAACTCCAAATTTTCTGTCCACCATAAAAATTGTAATTTTGTCTGCCATTTTTGTCAATGTTTCGTTTGAAATTTGAAAATCTGTAAAACATAAAAGATCTGGAAAATTGAATAAGATTTCCAACGAATCAAGAACCAAGTCATTTTGATATCTCTAGCTCAAGATATGGCTAAAACACCATTCGGTGCTCATGTGACTTGATTTTTCTTTCATGTGTCAGTCCACCAACTTGTATGTCAATTATGTCAGCCTTCCGTTTGAAATTTAAATTTCTTCAAAACATATAAAATGTGCTTCATTAAGTCCTCTTTCCAATGCCATAAGAATCAAGTCATTTTGATTTTTCTAGCTCAAGATATGTCCAAAAGAGTATTCGGTGCTCATGTCAGCTGCTTTCATTTGTCTTTCAAATTGCATGATGATTTGGACAACCTTTCACTTGAAATTTGAATTTCTTTAAAACATATGAAATGTTATAAATTGAGTAAGCTTTCTAAAAGCTCAAGAATCACATCATTTGGACATCTATAGAGATATATATGACCAATTGATTGAACATTGCTCATGTGTCATATTCCTTGAGTCAAACCTTGTTCTTAAACTTTGGTGCCTTTAACATGTAGTCTTCTCCTTAGCTTCAACACTTCATTTTAATAAGCCTTTTCTTGATTTTACAATTATTTCAATGATATTACTCTTGCACATAAATAAACATGTTAGTAAATCACAATGAATCAATGTGTATTGTTATCATCAAAATTATCATGTAGCCTTAGGGCTAACAGTTTTCACTTGTTTTCCAAATTGACAAGCACCACAAATCTTATCCTTTTCAAATTTTATTCTTGGAAGACCATCAACTAAATCATTTTTAAAAATTTTTGAAATTATGTCCATGCTAGCATGACCTAATCTTCTATGCCATAACCAAGCATCATGATTAACAATGAAACAATTTTCCACGTGATCATTAACATTAATATCAATTATATAAATATTACCACATCTATTACCAATAAATAATATCTTATTGTTACTAACATCCTTAGTCACACATCTAGTAGGCTCAAAAGCAACAAAGTATCCCGAATCATATAATTGACTAATGCTAATCAAATCATGTTTCAAACCATTAACAAGCAAAACATTATCAATAATAGGTGAAGAAGGCTTACCAATATCACCATATCCAATTACCCTTCCTTTGGCATTATCACCGAAGGTCACATATCCTCATTTCTTCATGATTAATCTTGAGAACTTGGAGGCATCTATGGTCATATGCCTTGAACATCCACTATCTAAGTACCACTTATGTTTGCCACTCCTTTGTATCTACAATCAACATTCAAAGAGCGACTTTTTGGTACCCAAATGTTCTTGGGTCCATGGGGGTTAGTTATGGAACATTTTGGAATCCATATTTGTTTCAAATTAGGATTTCTCTTAATATAGCAAGAATGCACTTTATGTCCTTTTCTTCCACAATAAGTACATGAATGATTAGGATTATTCCTAGAAGAAGCATGAGAAAAATAGTTTTTAAAATACTTTTGATTTTTATGAGTTTTATATTCTAAGCATCTTTTATAAAAACACACCTTTGGTTTTGTAACATAGAGTTCAAATTTTTTGTGCTTTTTTTAAAACTATCAACAATATTTCTTAAGTCATTATTTTTCTTTTTCAAAATAACATTTTCTTTCTCCAATTTATCAAAATCCTTTTGTTTTAAAATGTCATTTCAGTCTTTAATAAATGTATTTTATTTTCCAAACTTTCAAAATCTTTTTGCTTTAAAATTTCATTTTCATTTTCTAAAACTTCATTTTTTTCACCAACTCTTCTAATTGAGATAACATGATTTTTGACTTCTTTTTGAAAGCATTGATTTTTAAATTTTGTTTATCAATTTGTACATGTAAATTTTGGAATGCTTCAAGTGATTCATCATATGAAAGTTTAGGATCATAGTTTAAAATAGTTACCTCATCTTCTCTTAAAGCCATGAAGCACACGTTTGCCACTTAGCAATCTTCTTCTTCGGTGGAGCTAGCCTCGCTATCATCCCAATTTGTGACTTTCATTACTTTGGATTTCTTATCTTGATTCTTGAAGTATGGATAATCCATTTTTACATGTCCCAGTTTCTTGCACTCATAGCAAAAGATTTGATCATTTTTTTTATCTTGCTTTGAGCTTTGCCCTTTGTATTCTCTCCTAGAATTCTTCTTGAATCCTTGGTTTCTTCTAATCATCCTTTTTAGCTTTCTTATGATGAATGCAAGATCTTCATCCTCTCATTCGTCATCAGAGTCATCTTCTTCTTTCATTGAAGATTTGAAAGCGATGTTTTTCTTTTTCTTGAAATCTTTTTCATTCTTCTTCAAGGTGATTTCATAAGTCATGAGAGAACTCATAAGTTATTCTAATGGTAGTTTGGTGAGGTCCTTTGTTTCTTGAATTACCGTCACCTTTGGCTCCCAAGATTTTGGTAGACACCTTAGAATTTTTCTCACCATTTCAACATTAGGATAAGATTTATGAAGAGATTTCAAACCATTGATAATATCCATAAATCTAGTAAACATTTCAGAAATTGATTCATTCGGTTTCATCTTAAAAAGCTAATAACTATGAACTAGTATACTAATTTTAGATTCTTTAACTTGACTAGTTCCTTCATGTGTTACTTCAAGTGTGTGCCATATTTCTTGTGCCGTATAATAAGTAGATATTCTATTAAACTCATTTCTATCTAGAGCACTATATAATACAATCATAGCTTTAGCATTCAAACTCAATTTCCTTTTGTCATCGTCACTAAACTCTTTAGGTTCTTTAAGCATGCTTTCTCCATTTTCAATTTTGGTAGGAACAAAAGGTCTTTCCAAAACAATGGACCATAAATCATAATCAAAAGATTTCAAGAAAATGCTCATTCTAGTTTTCCAATAAGAGTAATCACTTTCATTTGGAGGTCTAGAGATAGAAAGCCCCTCAACATATGAAGTTAGATTAAAACTTGCCATAGCTCAAAATCGGTTAAGATTTTAAAAAAAATGAGCATTCTTCTCTGATACCACTTGTTGACCCCAGTATAGCAACCCAAGAGGGCGAGTGAATTGGGTTTTTATTTTTAAAAATGGATTTGTAAAACTTTTTTTGAAAGATCAAAATTAGTTCACTCTTTCTTTGAGTATAAAGGTGAAGAAGATGAAATTAGAAGTTATCAAAGATGCAATCAAGAGAATAAAAATAATGAACAATCACAAGTGCAAGTAAATCTAAAGAGGATAGGGATAGAGAGAGTGTAAACTCAATTTACATGGCTCGGCAAACCTTACCTACGTCCATGGGCTCCTAGCTCCTCCACAATTTAGGCTTTTCACTAAGTTGTCGAATTCTTTACAATTTGCTTGATGAACAATCTCACCAAAATTATTTTCTTCAACCCTTGATAACACCATAGCAGGAGTTCTTCTTGATGAATAAGCTCACTAAGGTTTCTTCCTTCAACCCTTGATAACACCACACCAAGAGTTCTTCTTAATGAATAATCTCACCAAGGCTTCTTCCTTCAACCTTTGATAATACCACACCAAGAGTTCTTCTTGATGAACGACCTCACTAAGGCTTCTTTCTTCAACTCTTGATAATACCACACCAAGAATTCTCTCAAGGATAACTATTATCCTTTACAAGAAGTTCTCACTCTCACCATAATACAAGAACGAAGAAAACTTTTTACAACAAAAGTACAACTCTCTTCAAAGAGTAGATAAAGAATATAAAATCTCTCTAAACTTAATATTTCTCTTATTTGTTGCTTGATGGATGCTTCTTGAATGCATGAGAGAAGGGCTCCTTTTATAGGCAAATGAGATGAACTTAATCAAGTGAAGACACCAACTCCAAATTTTCTACCACCATAAAAATCATAATATTTTTTTGCCATTTTTGTCAATGTTCCATTTGAAATTTAAAAATTTGCAAAACATAAAAGATCTGAATAATTGAATAAGATTTCTAACGCATCAAGAATTAAGTTATTTAGATATTGCTATCTCAAGGTATAGACAAAACACCATTCAGTGCTCATGTGAGTTGATTTTTCTTTCTTGTGTCAGTTCACTAATTTGCATGTCAATTATGTTGGCCATCCATTTAATATTTGAATTTCTTCAAAACATATAAAAAGTGATTCATTAAATCATCTTTCCAATTCCGTAAGAATCAAGTTATTCAGATATCTCTAGCTCAAGATATGGACAAAAGACAATTCAATGCTCATGTCAATTATGTCTGCCTTCCATTTAGAATTTGAATTTTTTTAAAAAATATGGAATGTGCTTCATTAAATCATCTTTCTAATTCCATAAGAATCAAGTCATTTGGATATCTCTAGCTCAAGATATGTCCAAAATAGTATTTGGTGCTCATGTCAGCTGCTTCTATTTGTCTTCTAACTTGCATATGATTTGGACAACCTTGCACTTGAAATTTGGATTTCTTTAAATATACAAAAGTTATAAATCAAGTAAGCTTTCCAAAGGCTTAAGAATCATGTTATTTCGATATTTATAATGAAATATATGATTAATTGATTGAACATTGCTCATGTATCACATTCCTTGAGTCAAACCTTATTCTTAAGCTTTGATGCCTTTAACATGTAGTTTTCTCCTTGGCTTCAACACTTCATTTTAATAAGCCTCATCTTGATTTTACAAGTATTTCATTGAATCTTGTTCTTGCGCATAAATAAACATATCAGTAATACCTGAATTAGTGTGTATTGTTATTATCAAAATTATCATGTAGACTTGGGGCCAATAATCTTCCTCTTTTAGATGATAACAAACCATTGATTGCTTTAAAATAATATCTAAAAACAAGAATGAAAGTAAAAAATCTAAAATCAAGAATAAGCAAAAAGAGAGCAATTGTTATAAATACAAGCAAGCCAATCATTTCTCCCCCTTTTGTTATCATAAAAAAGATGTAATGAAATTAACTACTACTCCTAAATATATTCTCCCCCTTAGCATATGCTACCATTCAAAGATTATCATATAAAAGAAAAATTAAGACATATCCTACATGCCTAATTCTCTTCTAACAGTGCAAAATCTACCTTGACTAAGGGGTTTAGTAAAAATATCGGCTAATTGTTTATAATAGGAACAAATTCTAAAGAAATATTACCTTTGTGCACATGATCTCTAATAAAATGATGTCTAATCGCTATATGCTTAGTCCTAGAGTGTTGTATGGGATTTTTTGAAGCGTTGATGATACTTGTATTGTCACATTTGATGGGAATATGATCAAATACCACACCATAATCTTTTAAAATTTGTTTCATCTAAAGAGCTTGTGCACAACAACTTCCTACTGCAATATACTCGACTTCCGCGGTTGATAAGGCAACAGAATTTTGTTTTCTACTAAACCATGAGACTAATGCATGTCCTAGAAAGTGGCATGAGCCACTATTGCTCTTTCTATCAAGAAGACTTCCGGCAAAGTTCGCATCGGAATAACTAATTAGATTAAAGTTATCACACTTAGGATACCAAAGACCCGGATTTATGGTTCCAAGAAGATATCTAAATATCCTCTTGATAGCTTCAAGGTGAGATTCCTTTGGACAAGATTGAAAATTTAGCACACATAAACACGCTAAACATAATATCGGGTCTACTAGTAGTTAAATACAAAAGAGAGCCAATCATACCTCGATATTTTGTTACCTCAACATCTTTTCCTTTCTCATCTTTGTCAAGCTGGGTTAAGGTACCCATAGGTGTGTTATATATTCTTGAATTATCTATGTGAAACTTCTTGAGAAGATCTCTTGTGCATTTAGGTTGATTTATGAAGATCCCATCTATCGATTGCTTGATTTGTAGTCCAAGGAAGAAATTTAATTCACCCATTAAGCTCATTTCAAATTCTTGTTACATGCACTTGAAAAATTCCTCACATATATAAATGTTAGTAGACCAAATATAATATCATCAGCATAGATTTGAACAATTAATAAATCATCATTTTTAGTTTTAACAAAAAGAGTAGTATCAACTTTTTTCATGTTAAAACCAATATCAATGAGAAATTTGCTCAATTTATTATACCATGCTTTTGGTGCTTGTTTCAAGCCATAAAGTGCCTTTTTGAGTTTGAAAACATGGTTTGTAGCATTTTCTTTTATGAGTCTTTCAGGTCATCTCTCTTAAATAACAGAAGCTTCAGGTAATGTCGCCTATACTTTATCTCTCTACATTTAAATATTGAGGACAATGTTTTATTTGGTTGGGGGGGGGGGGGGGGGGTTTGGGGAAGGAGAGTAAACATAAGTGTGTCTTTAATTTTCTTTTTCTTCCAAAAAAAAACGAGGCGAGTTAGTAATTTGATTCAGAGTGTGGCGTAAGGAGTTCAAATCCTCTTGAGACGCATTCTGGGTTGGGAATGGTAGAGAAAAGAGGGCCAGTTTGAACTCTTGAAACACATTTTAACCAATTTGTCATTTTGTTTTGATTTTACATTTTGAAGACTCATTTTAGCTAATTTGGTATTATTTAGTTTTGATTTTTCAATTTTATAACGAGGAGGTCTTACTCATTTCACTTTGAATTATTCAAATCTATGTACTCTCACAACCTCATTATTTAATAAACTGCGTGCTTATGTACTCGTTAAACAAGTATTCATGATCTTTCTTCACACACACACATACCTTGGTGAATGATTGTGGGTGATGAAATGAAATGTTGTAATATTTAAGTTCTTTTGTTTTGTTTAGGATAACAACAAAAGGAAGGGGAAAGTTCAACCAAAGAAAAAAAAAAGAAAAAAAAGAAAGCAAAAAAAACAGAGCAATTGTGGATAAGTTTTGTCTCGTAGCCTCCGTAATTCGAGTAATTAAGCCCGAGGGGTGCCTTAACACCTAATACCCTAAGACCAATTGGTTTGGGAGCTATTGGCTCAAAGCTCGTTACATAGATTAAGGACAAAGCTTAATGGGATTGAACATTGCACTATCCATAAGTGTCTAAGAAAAAATAAAGCATCGGCAACTCGAGTCGTTAAGATCGTAGGGGCGTCTTAACACCTAATACCCTAAGGCAAACTGGTCTGGGAGTCATTAGCCTTAGGCTTGTTACATGAGTTAAAGATGCATTCTTTCAAAAAAAAAAAAAGAAAAAAATAATAAATGAACGCCCCCTGCCTAAAGTTGTTAGCCTTAACAAATATTAGAACCTATATGGCTTCTTTCTAATAAGCCCCATAGTCATGTGTCGGCTAAGCACAAACAAAAAAAAGAAGGTTTGTTAATATATTGACTGAAGGATGCATGAGTCATTAAAAAAAAATCAGTTGAGAGTTTGTTTATTTGGATAAAATCAAGGATAGTGCAATAATGACCACTTTGGATGTAAAATTCTATAAATCACTTCTAAATAATAACGCTTTAATTGCTAGAGCCTAGCAATACGCTGGTTGGGGCATGTGATGAACACTTAAATATGCATATTTCATAAGAGTTTAATTCATCATATTGCATTAATAGTGTCATTAAATTCCTCAACTTAAGCATATTTGTAGTCTTTGCACGTTTTAAATTGACTTTCTCTTAATTTCTATTTTGATGTAGGTTCGGTTAAATGGGCATAACTTTTTATTTATTAATCACAATGGCACAAATCTTAATGTTTTGGAAAGATGATTAAATTATCTACAATATTATATTTCATAGGCTTCATCAAATTCGGGATCTTAATGGACCAAAAATAGGCTTGAAGTGAACCCATATGCAGTTTCCGCCCAACTTGACCATGCCTCAGTATTTTGATCATGTCTCTCAAAATACGTATCCAAATGATACAAATTAATATGTTCTAGAATGATGAAACAAATATCTACAACTTTCATGAAGACATGTGATCAAAATTCTCAATAATTCGATGCCAAAATTGGTGGTCAAAGTCGGTGCACCTAATGATCCCAATTGTCAAAGATTTGTGCACCTAATATTTGACTGTTCCCTTGTAATTTAACAAGTTTGCCCCTAAATGTATCTATAAATAGAGGTACCTACTGACCATTAGAACATCTTGGCCTTGGCTGGAACATCTTAGCCTTGGCTGGGATCTTGTATTGTGTTTTTCTCTCTTGTGTGTTTATGCTATTAATAAATCTTTCTTTTCTTACAATTTGTTTTCTTCCTCACATAATGTCTTTCTAATTTCCTTTTTACTAAGGTGAAAGGGTGAAACCCTTGATATGAGAATAAGGATCTTCTAACCCTTTGATATGTGCTTAATAATTATAATCTTCTATTGTTTATATGATTTATATTTCTTTTCTTAATCAATCTTGACACCACTCATAAGTGAAGGTCTTGATCCATTGTCGATAATCCTTGGCACATCAAATGCTTGGATCCTTTTTAGATGTCATATGGCTCTTTCTTATTGACACATCCAAAAAAGGATTGTCTCCCAAGTATAGGAGTGTCGAAGTAATAAACCCGGTAAGACCAGGGTCGATCCACGAGGAAGGAGATTTTAGCGCTACAAATTAAGGTAAGCAAATATGATATGATTGATTCAAAGAGATGGCAAGATAATATCAATGAATACTAGTAAAGAAAAAGTTCATAAATAATAGATGATAATAACACAAGAGAAATTAACACAATAATAATGAAAGCTAAGGTTAGAGGATCCGCCCTTGATATTTCGAATAAGGATAAACAACCCATTTTAGTTATATGAATTATATTTGCTTTGTTACCAATATTTATACCATTACTTGTAAATGGGTTCAAGCATCCAATGTGCCAATCTTCATATGTCTACAACAAATCAAGGTTCCTAACTAGATTCATGTCGGTAAGGAAGAACAATACGACATCTAGAAAGGATCCAAGCATTTGATGTGCCAAAGATTGTTGACAATGGATCAAGACCTCCACTTTACTAGTGGTGTCAAGATTGATTAGAGAAATAAATATAAATCATATTGAATAAACATTATAAGATTAAGATTATTAAGCACATATTAAGGGTTAGAGAATCCTTATTCTCATATCAAGGGTTTCACCCTTTCACCTTAGCAAAAGAGAAATTAGAAGAACATTATAATAGAAAGAAAATAAAATGCAAGAAAAACAAAATTCATTAATAACATAAACACACAAAACACAATACAAGATCCTAGCCAAAGCCAAAATGTTCCAGCCAAGGCCAAGATGCCCTAATGGGTCACAAGGCACCTCTATTTATAGATACATCCAGGGGCAAACTTGTCAAATTACAAGGGCATAATTGTCAAATATTAGTTGTAAATATCTTTGACAATTGGGATCATTAGGCACCGACTTTGACCATCAATTTTGACATTGAAATATTGAGAAGTTTAATCACATGTCTTCATAAAAGTTGTAGATATTTCTTCAGATTTCTAGAACATATTGATTTGCACAATTTGGATACGTATTTTGAGAGATACGGTCCAAATACTGAGGCCTAGTCAGACTGGGACGAGACTATAGATGGGTTCACTTCAAGCCCAATTTTGGTCTACTAAGAGCCCGAATTTGATGATGCTTGTGAAATGCAATCTTGTCGAAAATTGAATCAGCTTTCCAAAACATTAAGAATTGCACCATTCTGATCTATAAATAGAGAGTTATGCCTATTTTATCGAACCTGTAACAAAACTAAAATTAAAAGGAAGTTAAGTCCAAAGACGCAAAGACTACAAATATGCTTAAGTTGAGGAATTTAATGACACTATTAATATAATATGATGAACTAAGCTCTTATTAAACATACATATTTAAGTGTTCATCACACCCCCCAACTAGCTTATTGCTAGTCCCTGGCAATTAAAGCGTTATTATTTAGAAGTAATTTATAGAATTTTACATCCAAGGTGGTCATTATTGCACTCTCCTTGATTTTATCCAAATAAACAAACTCTCAACCAATTATTATTATTAATTTTTTTTATAACTCATGTACCCTTCAGTCAATATATCTATAAACCTTCTTTTTATGCTCAGTCAACACATGACTATGGGGCTTATTAGAAAGAAGCCATATCGATTCTAATATTTGTTAAGGCTAACAACCTTAGGTAAGGGGCATTTACTCATTATATATATATATATATATTTTCTTTTTTTTTTTAAGGAATGCATATTTAACCCATGTAGCGAGCCTTAGGCTAATGACTCCCAGACCAGTTGGCCTTAGGGTATTAGGTGTTAAGACACCCCTTCGAGCTTAACGACTCGGGTTGCCGATGCTTTATTTTTGCTTAGAAACTTGTGGATAGTGCAATGTTCAATCCCATTAAGCTTTCTCCTTAATCCATGTAGCGAGCTTTGGGCCAATAGCTCCCAAACTAGTTGGTCTTAGGGTATTAGGTGTTGAGGCACCTCTCGGGCTTAATTGCTCGAATTAAGGAGGCTACGAGACCAAACTTATCCACAATTGCTCTCTTTTTTTTTTCACTTTTTTTTTTAACTTTCCCCTTCCTTTGTGTTGTTATCCTAAACAAAACAAAGAACTCAATATTACAACATTTCATTTTGCCACCCACAATCATGCATCAAGGTATGTGTGTGTGTGTGTGAAGAAAGGTTCATGAATACTTGCTTAATGAGTACATAAGCACACAATTTTTAAATGATAAGGTTGTGAGAGTTCATAGATTTGAATCATTCAAAGTGAAATGAATAAGACCTCCTTGTTATAAAATTCAAAAATCAAGACTAAATAATATCAAGTTAGCTGAAATGAGTTCACAAGATCAAAATAAAATGACAAATTGGTTAGAATGGGTTTCAAGAGTTCAAACTGGCCCTCCTTACTCTGCCATTCCTGACCCAGAATGCGTCTCAAGAGGATTTGAACTCCTTACGCCGCACTCTGAATCTAATTACTAACTCGCTTTTTTTTTTTTTAGAAAAAAATTCAAGACACACTTATGTCTACTATCCTTCCCCCCCAACTAAATAAAACATTGTCCTCAATGTTTAAACGTAGAGAGATAAAGTATAAGAGACATTACCTGAAGCTTCTGTTATTAAAGAGAGATGACCTCAAAGACTCATAAAATAAAATAAAGCACAAGAAAATATTACAAACGGAGATTCAGATCCAATTTGCACTTTTTGTTTTGCCCTCCTGCCCAATTAATTTGAGTACTAGCTGGGTCAGGTTCGTACTTTACTGCTTGCAATTTGTCAAGTAACTCACCAGCAGAATTGGCATAAACAAGGATTTGTCTCGCCCAATGTGGGATAAAATTTTGTTCTACAGCTGCATCAATAAAACTTATTAAAGAATCAAAGAAATTGTTAATATTCAACAAACCTATGGGTTTTTTATGGAGGTTCAGTTGGGCTCAAGAGGCAATTTGAAAAATTTCTTCAAAAGTACCAAAGCCACCTGGTAAAGCAATAAAGGCATCTGAATTGATGAGCATATGTGCCATGCGTTCATGCATAGAGGAGACTTGTAACTCATGCCCAACCGTTTTTCCAACAATGCTTTCTATAGCCAAAGCTTTAGGAATAACTCCTAAAACTTGACTACCTCCTACACGTGCAGCTCTTGCCACACAACCCATCAACCCGAGGCTACCTCCCCCATAAACCACATGAATCTTTCTTTCAGCTAGTAGTCTACCAAGATAATTTGCTGCCTTGACAAACTCTTCACTTTTACCCGTCGAGATCCACAGAATACACATATCTTTTGGATTCGACGTTTTGAAGTTCCCTCCATGTTTATGCAACTCTCTAACTATGTGTGAAGAAGAGAACAAGAGATGTGGTATTTATGGAGTGTAAAAAGGTATGCTAATGATGACATCCAAATAGGTAGCTCGGCTGCTTGTTGAAAAATTCAACAATTATGCATAGAAATTCAAAAAAAGATAATGAAATAAGACACCATAAGTCAAACAAAAGATACAAATTCAAAAAAGACAGCTATAAGGCATTAAAATTCAAAAATGATGGCACGCATGCATATGTACAGGTAGTTGTGACTGTGGCTCACATCTTCCTCTGGTTTTACGTCCAGAAACGGCTTAAACATCTTCTATGAGTTGGGGATATGCTTCCCATCTAGTTTTCTTATAAACTGGCAAACAGGGTCGTTTTGAGTCAGATTCCCAAGACTATAGCATTCCTGCTCATCTCGGAATTGTGTCCACAAATTAAAAATTTCACGCTGCACAAGTCCACAAGAATGCGTCTCAAGAGTCGTTCGGATATCATCCAAAGACTCCTTACTCAGTCCATTCTTGATGAACTGTAGTTTATCCTCCCGATTATTAGACAAATATCCCAAGGAGCGGCAACGCTGGTTACAAGTCCATGTTGCACATTTGGGACAAACTTGTAACCTTTTCGCTCTTCGCTTTTTGGCGTAAGTGCTTTTTCCCATACCTCATTATCGGGTATGCATCTTCTTATTATTTGATCAGGACAATATTTGAAAAGATACGGATCATCCCAGTAAAAATTTTTCACCTCGGTTAAAAATTTTCTTTTGTCTTGAGCATTCCAGTGAGGTGGCATTTTCCTTGTCGCAAGAAAATTTACAATGTTAGCAAACCAAGGTACAGTAGCAACGGAAAATAAAAATTCATCAGGAAAAGAATCATTGATAGATGAAGTTTCAATTAATGTCTCTGTAGTTAGTCTTGAAAGATGATCAGCAACGACATTTTCAGCTCCTTTCTTATCCTTTATTCTGATGTTGAATTCTTGGAGCAATAAGATCCACCGTATCAATCTAGCTTTTGCATCCTGTTTAGACATTAAATATCTCACAGCTGCATGGTCAGTGTAAACAATTGTGGGAGAACTAATTAAATAAGAACGAAATTTGTCCAATGCAAATACTACTGCAAGTAGTTCTTTTTCAGTTGTTGTGTAATTCATTTGCGCATCATTTAAAATCCTACTTGCATAGTATATGACATAAGGCTTACCTTCTTTTCTTTGTCCTAAGACAGCACCAACGGCATAGTCACTTGCATCACACATCAACTCAAAAGGCAAGGACCAATCAGGATATTGTATAATTGGAGCAGTTGTTAAAAGTCTAATTAATTTATCAAAAGCATTTTGACATTCTTGAGTCCATTCAAAAGAAGTGTCTTTTATTAAGAGGTTACAAAGAGGTTTAGATATAGCACTAAAATTTTTTATGAACCTCCTATAAAATCCAGCATGCCCTAAGAATGAACGAACCTCTTTGACTGTTTTTGGTGGAGGCAAATGGGAAATTAATTCCACTTTTGCTTTGTCCACTTCAATTCCCTTAAAAGACACCACATGACCTAAGACAATTCCCGAAGTGACCATATAATGACATTTTTCCCAATTCAAAATAAGACCTTTTTCTACACACCTTTTTAGGACTTTTTCTAAATTTTCAAGATAATTATCAAAAGAGTTTCCAAAGACAGTTAAATCATCCATGAAAACTTCTAAATAATGCTCAACCATGTCACTGAAAATGCTTAACATGCATCTTTGAAAAGTGGCTAGGGCATTACAAAGTCCAAAAGGCATTCTCCTAAATGTAAAAGTGCCGAAGGGGCACGTGAATGTGGTCTTTTCTTGGTCTTCGAGTGCAATGGGAATTTGATAATAGCCTGAGTATCCATCAAGAAAGCAGTAGTAGGGGTGTCATGCTACTCTTTCAAGAATTTGGTCAAGGAAAGGTAAAGAAAAATGGTCTTTTCTAGTGACAGCATTTAATTTTCTATAATCAATGCACATCCTCCAACTAGATGAGACACGAGTTGGCAATGATTCACCTTTTTCATTTTTGACTACTGTAATAACAGATTTCTTAGGTACTACTTGTGTAGGGCTTACCCACTTGCTATCAGAAATAGGGTAGATAATTCCCACTTCAAGTAGTTTAAGAACTTCAGCCCTAAGAACCTCTTTCATATGTGGATTTAATCTTCTTTGAGGTTGTTGGGATGTTTTGGCATTTTCCTCTAAATATATTCTATGTGTGCAAATTAAATGGTTAATGCCTTTTATATCTTTTAAAGTCCACCCGATTGTATTTTTATGCCTTTTAAGCACTTCTATCAACTTACCTTGTTGCTCGCATGTGAGGGATGAAGAAATTACCACTGGATATGTCTAATTCTCCCCAAGATATGCATATTTTAGTCCTTCAGGTAAGGGCTTCAATTCTAACTTGGGAGCTTCATCTTCCTTGCTTTCATTCATTTGCCCCAATTCTTCAAATCTTGATTTTGAGCCTTTTTCCATCACCTGTGCACAATCCATAAAGAACATATATCAGAAAGATCAGACTCTAGTTCCATGCTTGATTCTAATGAATTCACTAGAGAAGTTTCCAAAGGGTCAGAAGAACTCCCTTTTTGGATGTGATCTTCCACAATAGATTCAATTACATTGGCTTCATCAATTTCATCTTCTTCTTCATTTGGTTGTTTGCACATATTAAAAACATTAAGTTCCAATGTCATGTTCCCAAATGATAGCTTCATGACTCCATTCCTGCAATTAATCAAAGCATTAGAGGTAGCTAGAAATGGACGCCCTAAAATAACAGGAATTGAATTGCTTACTTCTACTGGTTGTGTGTCCAAGACGATAAAATCCACTGGGTAAATGAATTTATCGACTTGAACTAATACATCTTCTACTACTCCTTTGGTACTTTAATTGATCTATCAGCAAGTAAAAGAGTCACAGAAGTCGGTTTTAACTCACCTAGATTGAGTTTTTGAAAAACCGAGTATGGAAGCAAATTCACACTAGCACCAAGATCAAGTAAAGCTTGTTCAATTTTATGGTCTCCAATAACACATGAAATTGTAGGACAACCTGGATCCTTATATTTCACTGTATTATTATTTTAAAGAATAGCACTTACCTGCTCAGCTAGAAAGGCCTTCTTTTTCACATTCAGTTTTCTTTTCACAGTGCACAAGTCTTTCAAAAATTTTGCATAAGAAGGTACATGTTTGATCACATCAAGCAAGGGAATGTTGACCTTTACCTGTTTGAAAATTTCAAAGATTTCAGAATTGTGAGTTGGCTTCTTTGGTGTAGCTAAGGCTTGAGGAAATGGAGGCACAGATGAGGATTTGGTTTCTTCTTCGCTAGGTGTTGGGTTGGCAGCCTCTTCCTGTCCTTTGGAGATCGATTCTTCTTCTTTCTCACAAGGATTAGGAATGTGTTTTTTATAATCTTATCATGTAAGGGTCATCGACTGACTTTGTTGGTCAAAATAATGGTTACTTGACTTCCGGCATTTGCGTAGATTGATCTTTGGGGTTTTGCATGTTTGAGAAGGAAAATTTTCCCTTCTCTGGGATGCTAAAATGTAGATGCAAATTTTGCAAGAGTGTCTGACAAATTTGCTAATGTTTGAGCAGTTTGACTATTGAAAGTCTCTTGCTTTGTAATGATGAATGCAATGTCTCTTCAAGGTCATTCCTAAGAGGAGAAGCATATGCATGATCATGAGAATTTTGAAAATTTTGTCGTGTTTGAAAAGGGACTTGTGAAGATTGTGCATGATTATCATTTTTCCAACTAAGATTTGGATGATTTCTCCAACCAAGATTGTAGGTTTATGAGTATGGATTGTGATTTGGCCGTTTGAAAGTGTTCAAGGTATTGGCTTGCTCATGGAGGCATTCCCTAAAGGCAGGCAAAGTTGGGCAATCATCAGTAGAATGGTCATTGTCATCACAAATGTTACAGACATTTTCTTGAATAGAATTTAATAGACCACTCTTTTTCATTTCTAAAGCCTCGATTTTTCTAGCTAGGGATGCATATTTGGCTTGAAGGTCATGGTCTTCCCTAAGGTTGTAAATACCTCTATTGGATGTCGAGGTTGGAGTCTTGCTTGGTACCTCATAGGTGCCAGCAGTGTCCCAATTTTGTGCCTTTTCTGCCAAGGAATCTAGGAAGTCAAGTGCTTCCTCAGGGTCTTTTTCTTAAAATTCTCCATTACACATTAATTCTACTAGTTGCCTATCTTGAGGTGTTAACCCCTTCATAAGAAGTGTGCTAACTATTTTCCACGTTTCAAATACCATGTTGAGGGAAGGTATAAGTGGGTCTTATACCTATCCCAACATTGGTAAAGGGTTTCCCCTTGTTTTTGAGAGAAATCGAAATTTTGTCTTTTAAGAGAATTTGTTCTATGGGATAGGAAAAAAATTTTTCAAAAATTGTTGTTTCATCTCATCCCATGAACTGATGGAATTCGACCTCAAATTTTGTAGCCATGTTCTGGCTTTATCTTTTAAAGAAACAGGAAAAAGCTTTAATCTAATGGTGTTTATGCTACAATTTGGGTCAGTGTAGGAGCTACATACCTCTTCAAAGAGTTTTAAGTGCGAATATGGGTTCTCCATGTCAAGGCCATGAAAAGTGGGTAAAAGTTGAACAAAACTTGGTTTGAAATTAAAATGGATTGAATCTGGAGGAGAAACTACACAAGATGGTGCACTAGTCCTTACCGGATTCATGTAGTCTCTGAGGGTTCTTCGTTGGTTTTGATCATTTTGTTGCGAACGGTTGTCCCTTTCATCCGTGAATATTTCCTCATGATTGTTGGCCATGTTTTCTAAGGAAGATGATGTTTTTCTAACAAGTCTACCACTAGATGTTCGTGATCAAATTTTCATGCAAGGAAGAGAGACGGAAAGAGAAGAAAAGATGAACACACAAGAAATTAAGATCTAAAATAAGAAAAGAGAACACTTACAATTTTGTACGCCAAATTTTACCTTCCTCGGCAACGGCGCCAAAAACTTGACACATCCAAAAAAGGATTGTCTCCCAAGTATAGGAGTGTTGAAGTAATAAACCCGATAAGATCGGGGTCGATCCACGAGGAAGGAGATTTTAGCGCTACAAATTATAAGGTAAGCAAATATGATATGAT